>VUQR01006947.1:1645-20082 GCA_015108515.1 Hemichromis elongatus | reverse complement strand
AAAAAAAAAAAAAAAAATATTTTTTTTTTTTTTTTTTTTTTTTTTTTTTTTAAAGAGAGAAAGGTTACTAAGGCACCTGTGTCAGCACAAGAACACTTTATTTTATCACATGCATCACATTCATTTAAGTCAATTCAACAGTCTTTAGTCAAACATACCTCCCTGGAGAGACTCTATGCCCTCCAGTTTGGGAAATGGGTTAAAAGTGGACGAAATGTTTAATTCATTCATCAAAAAATAATCAGTATAAAAAAAGACATGAATAAAAAATAATTAGTTATGTCCTTAAGCATACTTTCTTCAGTCTGAACCGTATACCACCGGTATCAAAGGCTGTGCTAAGACCTTTTGGGTATTCTACAGTACTCGTCACCTTTGATATACAAAGACGGTAAATATGACCCATGATGGAGCATAAAGGCTCTCAGTAATGATTATATGCTTTACTTGAATAGTACTTGAAAAAAATATTACTTTTAAAATACTTTCATGCACTAAGATTAGGTACAGCAATAGACAACAATACTGCATCTCCTTTATATTGGACTTTCTCAAAGGACATTTCAATACTATGGATCATTTCCAGGCCACTGCTGTACAAATGCATTTGCCCATGATCATTAGTGCATGGCAGGTTTTTCATTGTTTTGCCATTCAAATGAAGCGTTGACTATATTCTCACACTTTGTGGGTCTTCACATCCTTTTTTGGATGAACACTGTAAGACTCTTAGCTTTGTTTACAAAAATCTACCAAACATAGGACTACACAACATGAGAGTCAATGCAGTTGTATTGTGTCATTAATTACAGGTCCTCTATGACCTGGCAAATTGACAAATCTTCGCTAAAAACGCAACAGGTTTAAAGCTGGAGTAAAGGGAATTTTCCATGTAAATTAACATCTATTAAATTCAAGCACTTGCCAACTAAGTTCACAAAATGGTAATTATGCCTATCAGCACCAGCTAAATATCTCTATTTTGCATTTTCAAAATGTGATTGAGGTAACATTGTCATTGTTTGCCAGAGCTGAAGAGGGAGAAACTGTAACAACAAGGATGAAATAAGCAACAGCAAATAGAAGTCAGAGAGAAAGAGATGTTTGTAGGATTTAGTCAAATACTTTAAATGCCAGAGGATCGACGAAAAGTTTAACTGCTATATATTTAATTATAAAAAAGAATAATATCACAAATAAAGCAGCTGTCAGGTCACAGATGGAAATGTGACATTTATGGTTGATTTAAGTATTTTTTAGAGGAAACAGAAGAGAAACCTCTTTATTAGTCAACAGTATTTTTACCCAATAATCACATTAAAGACTAATTCAAATTTTCTTTTTGGGCACATTTTATGAAAAGAAACATTTGGCCGTTGAAACAGTGTTTATATCTAAACAAAATGACATTTGTACAGTATATTTGACATTTTATTGTCTTTTTCATGTTTTAATGACAAACTATAAACACAGCAATAATAAATAAACAGATTAGTGCTTGTAACAACTAGGTCTACCCCTAAACTTTAAACACCTTCAAATCCAAAACCTTTAAATCAGTTCAAAATGCCAACAACTGTAAACCCTTTGAAAAGTCACAGGTGAAACCTGTTTCATTTAAACCTTGCTTGTTTGTTTTCTTGACAGTGTGGTGCTATAATAGCACGTTCTAAAGGATACTTTAAGGTCACCCCCTTCTCCCAAAAAAGATGGATATGTATGAACGGGAAATAATGTTAAATATGCAATGATTTTAAACAAATCATTCAATTCAAAGGAAAAGTACCTATTATTGGTACTGGACATGATGCACCATTAAATTAATCCAGAAAAAATAAGTCTAAAAACCCCAAGCTGTTGCAACTGTTGGTGTCAAAGTGCATTTATCTATAATCAGAAAGAGATTTGACAAATTTGACCTGCAAGGGAAGACTGCTAAGAAAAAGTTTGGGTTTTTTTTTTTTTTTTTTTTGGTCTAAAAAGAACATTAGAACAAAAACACAGTTTGACAGTGAACGCAAAGGCAAAGATCAGGACTTTTGAAATAATGTGCTCTGGCCAGATGAATCAAAACTAGAGTTATTTGACCACAGCAACAGTGGACATGTTTAGAGCTGAGCAAAGAAAGCTTTTTAGGAGAAGAACCTCACAGCAGCTGTGAAGCCTTGTAATAGGAATGTTATGGTCTGGGGCTGCTTCTCTGCCTCAGGGATCGAGCAGCTTGCAGTCATTGATTCTACTATGAATCAGCATCATATCAAAGTGTGCTTGAAGATAATATTAGGCCATCTGTCTAAAATTTGAAGCTGATATGAAAGTGGATCTTTCAACGGATCATGATCGCATTCATACTTGCAAATTCACCAAGGAATGAGTCAAAAAGGAGAAGCGGGGTGGGTTAGGGAATGGCCTCGTCAAAGCCTAGTTTTGAATCTCATTTCAAATCTCTGCCCCCTTTTCACAGCAATTTGAAAAAAGTAAAGCATGCAAAATCTCAAACATTGTGTATCTGAAGGAATTTTGAAAGAAAGAAGGGTCATAAATTTCAACAATGATCATGTCCTAGAAAATGAATGATATTCAAAGAGCAAACCAGAAGTTGTTTTTTCTTTCTTAAAAAAAACCCTTTCCACTTACTACATTTATTTATGATCTATATTAATAGTCAAAAGGTTGATGTAATTCTTATTGATTTACTTTTTTTCCCAATCGTTAATTTCAGTAGCTATAGCAGTAGCAATAGATGTCCCAATCACATAACCCTGGACCCCTATGGTGGATGGACCTATATTGCTTCTCCAGACATGGCCTAAGGTGTAGCCACCAGGCGGTCTCCCTCGAGCCCCTCCCTATGGCCTGGCTCCAGGGCAGGGCTTGCCAAACCAATCCCCTGTTTCTTTTTTCCATCACTCTGTGTCTGGTCCCTCACCAAGAACCAATTTGTCTCGGGAGACTCTAGCAAGAGCAAATTTACCATAGCTCCTGAAATCACAGGGACAAGCAAAGTCCTCCACCACCATAAGGTGGCAATTCATAAAGGAGTTTCAATTCACGGAGAAGATTGAATAAGGAGTTTGGCCTTTTGGGAGGGTCTCTAAGTACAGCCACTAAAAGAAGCCAATTGAGGTGGTTTGGGCACCTAACTTGGATGCCTCTTGGACGCCTCCTAGGTGAGGTATTTCGGACATGTCACACCAAAAAGACGTCCTGAGGCAGAGGCAGGACAGGCTGGAGAGATTATATCGCTTGTCTGACATGGGTATGCCTCGGTGTCCACCAGCAGAGCTGAAAGAGGTGACTGGGGAGAAAGAGTTGTGGACATCTCTCCAGAGAATGCTGCCCCCATGACTTGGACTCATGTAAGTAATAGAAGATGAATGGATAGAGGGATGAATTCACTGTTTCTATTACACTTTTGCCACATTCCCTTTCCATTAAAATGCCTTTTAAAACCCATTGTGCAAACAGGAAAAAAAAGCTGGAAACAAAAGTCACACAAGTGACGATTAGGTAGCGGCATTAACGTGTGTATGGAGCAGTTTCAAATACTTTACTTATTTATCTTTTTATCGTTAACCAACGTAGCAAAAGTCAAAATGTACCAGCTTAGAAATCACGTTGGGTGTTATCAATAATGATAATAATGATAATTGATAATGATATTATCAAGGAAATAATAATAAGAAATACTAATATAATTCAGAAATAACCAGTTATTAAAAAGAGATTATTCATCAGTGTTTAGCTCAGTTTTTTTTAATGCAGTGAAACAGCTTGCAAGGGATCCGCTACACACTGTATACCAATTATAGTCCATATGCTCCTGAAATGCATACTAAGCTTTTTCTTTTCACACATTTCAGACATTTATAAGATATTAGGAGATAACAAGTTGGAAATGGTGAGAAGTGATTAGGCAGAGCACTTGACAGATATGGAAAACGCTGTTAGTCCCTGTTTAGCACTTGTACAGTATGCCTCGGTCTGAAGGTAGAGCAAGCAGGGCCCTCCCCCATCTCAGCACAACACATGGCCCACTCAAATAGTCACAGCTCTGCAGAGCAGCTTGGCTTCAGCATGAGCTCCAATCCCTCTCACTCTGAATCATGCTGTGATGGGACAGCAGTCCAGCCTCTCATATTTCCTCAAAAGCACAGTCACTGATACAAAGCTTGACTGGCAGCCAGATCCATCTCTGCAGCTTTTTGTTGCCTCCACCTGAGAGAAAAGCCCTTAAACTGTGATGGCCACTCATTCCCCTGACAGTGTATTGTGAGTTTTATTACAGAGTGGCTCTAGTATAGTGTCGCCCCACAGAGGATCATCTCATGTGGTCTACCGTGGGGTGTCTGTGTTTCATGTGTTACACACTGCAGGCCCAACAATGCAGGCCCTCCCCATGCCTCACCCTCTCTTTGTTTCTCATTATTGAGCTAAATGGAATTAAGAGCTTTTCTACTGGGATCCTTTTTTCTGCATTCGCCCTTTTGAACAACCTGAGGGGGATTTTAACATGCTATTACCCTCTGACACAGTGCTGGTATTAGAAGTAGGAGAGTTGTGAGGTATTTAGCTGGGGCTACAGACAGTGAAATGGAAGGCAGGAAAAGGCCTGCGCTCTCCTGCGAGAAGAGATGGAGAGGGCGCCTGGGGGCAGCAGAGGTGGAAGGCCCCAGTCTGGGCCCTGTCCACTGCAACCTGCCAGACACAGTCTGAATCCCATTTATTCCTGGTGACCTTAAATAAAATGCTGGCTACCCCTGTGGGCCCCATGTGAGGCCAAAACCAAATGGGCTGTGTTCTCCACTCTTTCTACCCCACTGCTAGAGAAAATGAGCTTTATCTGTGGGGGAACTCGGGGCCATGTGACTAAATGCCCCCTTCCCTGCATGACTTTCCCCACAAACCCAATTTCGCAGTTAATCTGCAAAGCTGTCGCCTTTTAATTACTGGCTTTTGGTATTGGAGTGTTCCGAAGTGTTAACCGTTTTTTGATTTATTTTTTGCAAAGTTTCAACTTATACATCGGTAGGGCAGCTTGCCTGTTTGCCATTTGCGATATCATGAAAATGTACATATACGCTCATTACACACATGCTCCCCAAGGTGACTTAGGGGCTGTCTGACAAATGTGTCACTTAATTACTGCAAAGAAACTGATAAAAGAAATATGTAATCCCAGTTAATTAAGTTAGGCTGTTAAACCAGTGGGCGGTGACAAGTATTAGAGAGGTGAGAAACTGTTAGATGAAATTCACTGTGTGTCTTTCTAGCCTGTCGAGGGCTCACAGTGCACAATAAAATCTATCACAGATTCATATCAAGCTTTGATATTTAAGAACTGGTATGTGTAATGTATAAGTTAATAAATCATTCAATTCAACACAAAGCAAGTGGCCTGGAAGTGACAATTTCATACCATGTTTGTATTTTCATGCATTGAAATCAAGCATAATCCCAGTTGTATCACACTCTGCTACCTGCCACATTCACAGCCTTCAACAATAGATATAATACATTGCTTTGGAAAGCTTGCCGGTGGCAACAATGTAAAGATATTTATGTATTTCACCTTTCATTCATTTGATTGATTTATTTGTTTGTTTTCTTGTTTCTGTATTCTTTACGATACATATCTCTACTATCCCCGCACTATTTCTCCACCTTTTTTTTTTTCCCCAGGCGTTGGCACCATATGATATTTTAAATTTCCAGCTCTAAAAAAACTGCCTACCCATCAACAGCACCTTTTTTTGCCACATGAACCCATGCTGGTGGTTTTTAAGTGCCCACTACACATCCACGCAGAGCCAAAGTCCGCATGAGCAACTCTAATTAAAGTGGAGTTAATCACAAATAGCTGGATAGGGCCACAATTGAGGCATATGTTAAGAATGAATTACTAATTAGAGCGGCAAGCAGCGAGACAAGTCCCAGACTGCTTGAGAAGTCTCGGCACGTTACTAATATATGAAAAGGTATAAACAAACAGCAATCTGGTTGTTTAGCTCCTCCATCCCACTTACAAGGATCCAATTATGGCAGATCCCTGGAGCCGCCAATACAATCAGGCAAGAGTGAGTTGGCGTTATGATTAACTGTGAAGGCCACATACTCTCTATGGCTGCTCCAGCCAGCCAGCCAGCAGGCCTCCTCTGACAGGGGCGGTTATGTGGCTCAGTGAGCCCCAGGTCTCCACTCCCAAAACAGGCAACTGGAGAGCCCAACACAACAGAACACAACAAAAAACACAGCACAATCCTCAGATACTGCATTCAGGCTGTGTTGTAATACGTACAATCTAATTCACTGGATGGCTTGCTTTTATAGAGCACCCCGTAGGGTGTGGTATAACACACAATTAACATTAGAAATTCCTTGAACAATGCTTATGGTAGTGATGTGTTGAGGGAACACACCTGTTCCTCAGAACAACCTGAATACAGACCCTTACAGTTGGCGATTCTTCTTCTCCTGCAGAAGGACAAAATGTAGCCAAAGCTTCGCATAAGCTCACAATCAGAATATTACAGGAGCCACTAATCTTTGTCGACAGCATTTTGTTTGATCAGCTGGTAGTTTCGACTTGAACCCCTTACCTGCGAACACAAAAGCTGAAGTAGCTTCTGTCAGCAGAATAGCTGTAGAAATGGAATTATTCTATATCAAACCCTCTCCGGTGCAGCCCACATCCATACATCCAACTGTGCTTTTCACCACGCTTTCGGCAGGAATATCAGTGTGCAGTCGAGAGGTAAGCTAGGCAATGGATGAAATGCGCTTTTTTGCCATTTATCATTCAGTGCTGGAGGTCGTGTACAGTTAGCCATCTGGATCACAGGGGCCTGTTAAACATTTTCCCCCATACCAGACTGTAAGGAGCAGCTGAGAGAGAGAGAGAGAGAGGCGAACCTGGGTGCATGTGTGCAACTAGATCTCTGTTGCACGAATGAATACAAGTAAAATTGATATTGTTTCTATGTGATAAGCAACATGTGAAAATAAAACCTGTTTACTGTGGTTTGATATTCGGTAATTTTAAGACACTCAAACGTTTGTTTGCTTCCCCCCCTTCTCCCCGCAGGCAGTATGTGGTAACCTACTGTAAACTAAAAAGTAGAGGGGGTAACACTTAGATCATCACCAGTCAACCGGCATTAACGAGAAAGACACCTACAGACACGCCACTGGAGGTGAACAGCGTGACATAGTCAGTGCTGCACACACACACACACACGCTAACAGGGAACTCTGCAGGTGGGAAACAACATGATCCAGTCTTAGCTTTAACCCGTGTGGTGCTGCTTAAGATACTCACAACAACACAGCCCACCTTCTTTATCTTTGTTTCTTTTACTCTGAGCCAAGAGTCCCCAGTGTTAAAAAAAAGGCCTCCCACCTTACTTCAATTAGAGACGCTGATTGGTACCAGTCCTTATTCCAGCAGGAAGCTACTCAACCTTCAGCTCAGTCCGACTTTACACTCCGTGAAACAATCTAGATCTTCCTCTTGCCCTACTTCTTGTTTGGTCTCAGGTATAATAGGTCTGTTATGAGAGTGTCTTTGTATTGTACTTGTGTTTGTTAAAAGTACACTACGTTAGTACAGCAGCACCGGCAACCCCCCTCCAGATGATTAATATGTGGCACTATGGTGGAGCTGTAGGGTGAGAGGGGGGAGGTCAAGACTGGAGATTTGTCTGTGGTTTAATTAGTGCATTCCTGGCAAATTCTCCTACCATAATTACGGCCTTGGTTCTTTCTGACCTTTCCAGTATTTTCTGCATGTTTGGCTTTTATCAGATCATGTTTTATTCAGGATCTTTGTTGTGTGCATTTTGTCCAGACACTGTCTCTGCTCGTATACAAATGGAAAAAAAAGAAGAAGAATAGAAAAAGAAACAACACTTAAGGGATGGTCAAATGGTACTTCTATCCTTTATCATTTTCCTTTGATTCTTTCTATTTGGCTCTCCACATTCAGAAATTACAATGTTCCACCTTAAAGCAACGGGGCCAGTGTGGCACTGGCTGAGAGGCTTGTCTAGAATTCAGGCATCCATATTTATTATGTCATTCTGTTTCCTTTAATGATATTCAATTTTGCACAGATGAGAAAATAAACATTCAAACAACATATGAATACCTTTTCTTGACCCCATCAGCTTCTCCATGGAAATAAAAGGAACTATAATTCTTCCTTTGATATGTTCTTTTTCCACACCAGGGAGGAGATGAGAGACAGGCTGTTTAAATTTGTATAGTTCCCACAACACACAAGAGAAAAAGCTTTAGAGTAAGGGAAAAATCACAATGCTGTCTTAACAAGAGATTTAGGTCCAGCTAACAACAAACTAACAAAACAAGTTAAGATGGAAATGTGGAATCCATACCTTTCACACTCTGTACCCGCACTGCCACCATACTACACTGTTTCAGTAGAGAAAAGTCATAAGATGACTGTCTATATAATGTATGCATATAGGAGCACGCACACACATATATAAAAACATAACACCACATATATATATATAAGAGCACAGGCAGCACTGGGGGATATGGACTGCCAGGGCCCCCGTGGGGAAGCGATGGCTTCCTGTTTGCAAGCCTTTTTTTAGTGAAAATGCTTAAAACGGGCCAAACGAGAGCAGTGCTTATCCAGCAAAATTGCTGCTAGATGGAGCAGAAAGTGCACAAATTTTCTATGACACCCCAGTAATGAGGTTTTATATTGACCCAGGCGTTGAGTGGAAGGGCTCTCTGCTCCTCTTCTCCTAAACCCAGTCAGCTCTCCTCAACCTCTATTTGGGGCCCTTGTAGAATGTAAAAATCAGCATGGCCTAAGAGGTAGCAGAGGAACAACATACAACTACACGTGTGGCACACGTCATGTGCTCACATCTTCGTTCTATTGCTGATTTCCTTAAAGTGTGAGGAAAGTAAAATGTTTTCTTTTTTGGCAAAGAATACACTTTTTTACTTTCCATAGCATCGCAACTGCTTTGGGCAGAAACTGTGACTGCATTTTCTTAACAAATGTGAGCGCTAACATCAATTTTAGAGTCCTTAGAGGGAACAAATATTTACATCATATCACCTCTGCCGTTTGGTGTTCTCTCGCTTTGCTTTGCGTCTCTTTGAATATTATTTTTTATTTGGTAAAAATTTTAATGTTCAATAAAATGTCATTTTTATTATTGTAAAGATGCAATTCATGGACACTGGGTTATGTGAGATTTGTCATAAAATACAGTTCAGTCATTCCATTCATCTATTTTCCTTCACTTCTGCAGTTCAGGGGTTGGGGGAGCATATTGTAACTGTCATAGGCCAAGAGGAGGGGTAAACCCTGGACAGGTCGCCTGTCTGTCGCAAGGCTGGCTCAAACAGTGTGCATCAATTAATTAGAAAAGAAGATTAATTGCTCACTGTTTTGTTAATTGATTGTTAGTTGTTTTGTCTGGATATAAATGCCAATCCTTCCGGCTGCAGTGTGCGCCACTGTCACGTCTCTTGATTTAAATCATTTGAAACTAAAGTGTTTCTGTTTCTGTTGACTTTACCCGACAATTATCAGTTTAATCCAAATGGTCAATTCTCTGATTTTCTTTTGTTGAATTAATAAAAATAAATGTTACATGGAGCCCAGAATCGATGTTTTAAAGTCTCCTGAGCACACCATCTAATAGAACATACAAAACCTACTGCGCCCGCTCAACAAACCATTTGTACACAAAATTATCATCCACTATAATAACAGTAACTCATTTGCAACAGTTAAAATGTTCCTGTAAACTGATGAAAAGAAGTTATTTTGGGTTCTTTTAACATTCATGTTTGTATTTTGAAGTAGAGAGCCGGTGCCTCCAGAGAAAGCCTGCTTCTCTTCAGAGAAGCCAGTCTAGACGTTCCTCCCCGCCCATTAAACTGTCTGCTGGTTTTAATGAAGGTGAGAAAAGTTGATGTGATTAGCCATTACTGAAGCCTGCTCCGACCGCACCTGCTGAAAATATCCCTCTACAACCTGCTAATATGTTTCGTATTAATGGATTATTTCAGCTTAATCCTCTTTTTCTTTTCCATTGCACCAGAACTGCACCCATGCTTATGGTAATCAAAATTTGTACAAGGCTTGTGGCCACCCCTGAGAAATTACAGGAATAGGATTTAATTTTTATAACAGAGAATAAAATATATAACATTTTAAATTTTATTTTAAAACATATTTTGCTGCAGTTTTATTTCATGTAAATTGACTCACTGCAGTTGCTAGCATTTATATAAAACTGTACAAACAAAAAGTGCAGCTGCTTTGATAACTGTGCATGCTTTCTGTTTGATCAAATCCTCCCTGAAGACATCCCCCTCCCAGAATCCTAAGTGCCCGAGGCAGGGGTCCATGATGCATGGCTCTATATCCTGGAGCTGGAGCAAGTAAAGGTCAGCACTGGGTGTTTGTGAAAACCAGGAGGTTTGCCTGTCCCTGAACAGTTATTGTATCATACAGTAGTGAATGTGTACCATCTTGCACTGGGGGTTAACACTGATTTTCAAAACAGAAAGAAAGCAAGACTAGAACCAACATCAACCTATGCTATGCTACCTAAGATAAAAGTAAGGTAAAGTATCGGTGTACCAACATCGGCCTCTCATTACTACTGTTTGTCCATCAGGACGGCATCCAGCAAGCTATTTTAGGCAATGCATCACCAGTGAGTTTTGCACCGTCTGCAATCCTCTGATGAATAATAAATGTATACGTGGATGGAAATAATTTTAGTACATCATAATTATTACGCTGCTTTTAAAGAAGAGGATTGCTTCTAAGAATGATCGTAAAGCTTTCATAGTTTAGTCGTAAGCAGTATCGCATTCACAAACCTTTAACCAGTGCATCTTAGCCCATTTAGCTGTGTTTTCTCTATAATCTGTCTGAGGTGCCAAGATTCAGCCTGTGCTTTCTGACAAACATAAGCCTCAAAGGCCACTCACAATGCATTAGGAATGTTTTCTTTTTGACAGACATCAAAATGTGACCTTTAAATGATTCTTGTTATCAGGGAAGCTGAACAAGAAAATCAATAGGATGCAGCAGGAGAGGAGGGATTAATGCAGGGCAAATTGATCATTCCATTTCATTTTCATCCTGATTTGATGTGCAAGCCATACACACCTAATCTGACCACAAACTGCTTTTAACACTTCAGAGGAGAATCCTTTGAGCAGCAAAAAAAATACAACAAGCTCAACAAGCGTCTCGGTTACAAAAACGATAGGGCAGGAGTGTGAGCCTTTACCGACAGTTAACCTTAATAATAAAGAGGCTGCATTTCCCTTTCCTTTCATCACTTTTTGTGCTTTTTGTAGCGTGCCTCAGTGCTGTTTCCTCTATCCACCACAGGGAATACACAATGGCAGAGCTCATTGTCTATTTCACACAGTTTGGGTCCATCAAACTGCAAAAACAAATACATTAATCATCAGAACACATTGATAGATCATTAATTATTGTACCTCACTGTTGATGTCACACGTTGTTGAATCCTTTCACAGATAATCAGAGCACTTTAGTGGAACTTCATTAAACAAACTGTTCATTTACAAAGCCAAGTTTGGACGCGCAGGCACAGAGTCAAAGAGATAAGACAATATTTTCTTTTAAAGAATCTTTCAGTAAACATTAAAAGGAATATCTGCCCTAGAAGAATTGCACTATTTCCCACTTCCCGCACACAGCTGAGATTGGGAGCGTATTACCGCTGAAATGCCAGCGCTCAACAGATAACTGCGATAACAAAGATAGCAAATCTGGGAAATGAAAAATGGCACTTCTCTTCTACAAGGAGATACATCAGTGTTTATTAAATCAATGCCAGACAGAGGAATCTGAAGGTAAAATAATGAACCACTTATAAATGATCTTTGCTTCGCTGGGCCTTACCTGATCAGGGTGTTCAGGGACCACCAATGCGAGGCATATTAGAAGAGGTCTATTAATCCTCGTGCTCCTCATAGCTGACTATAAAATGGGTGAGTCCTCTGTGACTTACTAGGCACATCCTTTTTAATTTTTCAACATAAAAAAAAGTCAGTCACACAACTTTCATTGATTGGGTGTGAAAGTTTGGGTTGTCTGTGTATTTCTGCCTTAAGAGAGTGGATATTTCATTATGGTGCTCTGGGACACACATTACGCAGTTTCTGCTACCTTTCGAACAGCATCCATGGCAACTAGAGAGCCTGCTCTCCCTGCAGAAATGTGCTTTTAATTGAGTGACATCTAATCAGGCTGTGAAATACAGCAGTAGAGTTAACAAAACAGGTCAACGAGGGACAAGGACTACCAGCTGCAATCGCCGTCACAGCACAACACTCGGTTTTTGTGTTGACTAACATGTATAAGTCCGGTTTTAATGATCAAAATTACAGGGTTGGAGGTATTCTTCACAAGATCCTTGGGTGAACGTGTGATTGGATCTGATGAGCCCTTCTTAGGACTACACGAGCTTGGGGAGGAGGAATGCCTTTGATGTAGTGAAATTACTGGAGCTAAGAGGTCTCACAAGCTATGCCTTAACACATATTAAACAGGCTCTAACGGATGAATTTTTCACCGTCGTCTGTATTTTATTTTTCTTCATCGTGTTGCATGGTGCGCGAGGCTTCGCCGTCTCTTATTTTCTTCCTCAAACATTACTTGTGTTTTTAACTGCAATTGAATTGCCTCCTCATTATCAGATGTTGAATCAGTGCACAGGGGGACACCATCAACTCCCCTCAACCTAAAATCATCTGTGGTGACGGCACTCTGTAGTGACATACATAGATAGAGGGGGTAAAAGCACAGTCTCAGTAAATTGTCTGCCTGCGCTTTGGGGAATCATTGGAATTCATGATCTTTTCTCAGTATGCTAACAATAATCTTCCACTAGCTCTGTCTCGCACATCACTAGGCATAGCAAACACTTGTCTTCACTGGGTCTCAGGCAGCATCAGCTTCTCCTCACCATGCAAATTTCAGAGCTGTGCCCGTCCTTTGTATTACAACTATGTCCTCAACCTTTTCCAGTCACTGCCCTCCATGCAGCTGGATGATAAAAACCAGTGCGCACGAATAGTTTGAAACACACCTTAATTCTCATAGGGGATTGCGCTTTGATAAACCTTTGAGTTGTAAACAACTTTCAAATGGACTTTTTATGGCTTTCGATTGCAATAAGACACATTCTAAAGCTCTCAAAATGTATCTCCTAAACAAATGCCCCGCTACGCAAGCGAGTGTGCCCTTACTACAAAAAAAAAGTACAGCTTGCTTTTGTTAAGCAGGATATAACAAATGTTTCTGCAGTAAAAATCTGCTGGATAAATAAAATGCAACCCAAGTGAAATTTGTCTGTGTTTATATATTCCACTATGTGCAGGAGTGCAAAGAGAGCTCTTAATTGGAAGCACGTTAGATGGATGCTACTACGGTTGGAGGTTCAAATTTTAGCTCCTACTTACTGGTAACAATACTGAATTTGATCAGCTCACAGCCTCGTACTTTAAAGAGCATTTGCTCTTTAAATGCTGGTTTCTTCCCTTTTTGACTGGCCAACTACTCTGTACTTTTAATAATGAAAGGGAGATGATTTTAGCATATGGTCTACATATTGATGTCATATGTTTTATGGATTCCTGTTTTATGTTTTATGTATCGTATGCTTGAATCTCTGTGCATTTTGAGACAAATTTTCCTTTGGGCACAGTAAAGTTAAAGCTTGAAAGAGGAAGTAATGAACAGTAAAAACATTAGATCAGCAGATGGTTCTGATATAGAAAATTTTGCAAGACACCACTAAAAGAGGTAATGGTAAAAATATAACCAAACAATTTAAAGTCCATAAATTAACTGCTGACATTTGAACAGTTTATTGTTATTTTGTTGTCTGTTTGGCTTCAGAGATCCTCGTAAATTAGCCCACTAAGGTATAAATTTATGGGAAATGTGAAAAACCTTCGCAGATACCTGTTTTAGCTGAAACACTGATAAAAGTGTGCAATCATACAGTATCTTCTCATTTCTTCATTAGCATCAGGACAATAATCTGGTGACTAGTTTGTGATTGCAATCAAATTTTAAAATGTTTCTAAGGCAGTGCGCCTTATCATACTTGCTGTATTATTACAGAACCACTCCGTCTGCCTCACCTCCAGCGCGAAGCTTTGATGGTGTCAAGTGGGAGACGACAACCAATTAAAAGAAAATCAGTCAAACAACTTGGGGTCAGATCTCAAGATGCTCCCAATCAGTCATAATTTCCTGTTGTTATGCTGTGTTTGACTGCCGCTGATTGGAGTCTGATAAATCGGTGTGCACGCTGGTCAGTGCGACATACATGCAACTGTCTCAACCCCCAGAGTACTACATCAAAACTCTCTACTATCTGTCTTCCCTGTGAGTAAGATGGGCGGTCCACAGAGCATGACCATGTTTCCTTAACCAAACAAGAGCAAAGGTAAAAAGACATGCGGCACCTTTAATAATACTTGTAGCACTCTGCTTGTTTTCAGAATGCAAAGGCTGGGAGATGATAGGAATGGCATGTGTGGGGTCTAGCAGGACAAGGCAGTAGTCCTGATAGTATTTCTGTGCACGTCCCCCTCTGTTAGTCATTACTGTGTGCAGACGAGGGGTGATGTTTACTCTGCTGAGACAAGCAAGTCTACTGCTCTGGGTTGCAACCTTGTGACTCTCTTCTCCCTCCTGCTGCCAGCTCTCCTTACGTCTAGGCCAGGCCCTGCCACACCATCAGCCTGCTGGCCTATCGCTGTTGCCGAATGCTTGCCATCTACCAGGAATTAGTTTTTGGAGTACGTCTGATAAAAAACAACGATGCAATACTGTGTATATTGTCTGCCTGGTGGGTGTTCGGTTGATATTTCAGGAAATAATAGCATAATGCACACAAGGGATGTGATACTGCAATACGCTGCTGTGCCGTATTTCCTCCTTTTTGTCTTTAGTTTCCTTGCGTTGCCACTTTCAAACATTACCTCCACCCACACACATATGAGAAAAAGAGGAGGGAAGAGAGAGATACTGACAGAGACTTACTGCGCTACACAATGTGTGAAATAGGGAGTTGTAATCCTTGGTAATAGATTAAAGAAATCAATGAAAACATGGTTGGATGGTTTATCATATAAAGATGATGAAATGAAATGACAGAATATAAGAAAGAAATTAAACATATTAGCAAACACAACTGACGATTTATTTGTCCCACACTAATGGCTCAAGGACAGTGGAAATAACAAACTACAGAGAGAGACAAGTGTGAAATAAATGGGACACAAATAAATTAGGGTAACGGAACAGTTATAATTTTACAAATTGAAACAATTACAACAGTTAACCAGATGGAAGCAAAATAAGGCAAGTAGACAGAAGCAAGTTGAACAAAATAATGGCAATGTTTATGATACATAATGGCAAAAGGTTCAAATCAATCATAATGCACCAAAAAAAAAGTGAAATGATTACCAAGCTTATGCAGGAGGTCAGGGGTCAGAGGTCAAGTTCAATTTAAACACGGAAACCATTATGGCGTCTGCATGGATGACTCTGGAAGAAATAAACAAGGAGTTGAAGTAAGTACACTTCACTGTAAGTGCTGTTTAAGCCCTACATCTATTTGACAATATGTAGCACTCAAATATTAATGTGACACAATGCTGTAGTAAGCACTGATTCACAGCAATGTACAAACCAGAAGTGCTCAGTTTCCTTAAGTGGTGGAGGGCAATTTCAGAGTTTAGTGAATCGCAGACACACTTATTCCAGCCCTTTAAAACAATTGAAGGCATCTTTTTATCATCCTATAACCGTGTCGAGACCGTAAATTAAGGGTTTGCTTGTTTCAAAACCTCTCAGCAAAATTAGGTAGACTAAGCAAAGCGCCAGTGCACCGCCAGCATCACTCATGCTCTATGTTTCATGCTTTCACGGCTGCCCCATCTCCAACGGTAACACACAAAGCAAATTCTACCACAGTGTAGACACTAGTAAGACAAAGAGTGTGTTTGATTTTTTGCTCAACCCCAAAAAAAAAAAACGAGAAAGACTCCTATACTGGCTTAGAAAACAGTCTGTGAGGCTCCCGCACACTGAAGACAACAAAGGCATTACTCTTTGCCAAATAAAGAAAAACTACACAAATGGCTGTGCAGTGGAAGCAGAGACTATTCATCTATTTAAGTCTGCACATTTTGTTATGCATAAAATGCTTCACATTTATTTATTTGATATTGTTTGTGTGAAGTGGATAGAAAATAGACCAAATAAAACATATTCTTTCAAATATTATTCAAATATGCGACTCTGGGGTTTTTCAACACGTTGTGCTCGAACAAAATCTTCAGTCTCTAAAAGTATTTCTACACTTTTCCTCTCTCAATGCTGTTTACGTGATCTCTGCGCTACCATGGGGTCACTAGCAGAGCATTTTACCATGTAGCCTTTGTAATTCATTAGAGAAAACACCAAGACAGATCCTGACATTGCGAAAGAAAGATATTGTCCATGCACTGGAAAAAAAAAAAAGTGATTTCATACAACTGCACATTTTAGAGTGGAGTCCAATATAACACCCACGAAAACATCATCTCATCTTTACTGCAATGACTCATTTTCCTAATTAAAACATAAGAAACTTCATCTCAAATAGCAAAATCTAAACCAAAAAATTCACTAAGGAGCATTCAAGGGAACAGATGTCACCCTTAGTAGGCAAAAAGGCACAATATAAATGGTTCTACAAAAAAGAAACATGTTCCCAGGTCCTCAACTGAGCCAGAGCATGAAAACTAAACAACATTAGATGTAAGACAACACTCCGTACACATTAAGCCCCGAGGCAGCGTATCAGCACTGAAACAAGAACGAAAATACCTTTCAAAACAAAACTAGGTTTTATTAGTGTCTAGCACTTCGGGAAGACCATGCACAAACTCACAAATAAATGTCTTTTGAGATCCTTCGGTAGTGCAATGAAATACAGGGAAAAAAAGCCCAAGGGCTGGGGAGACACTTCGGAAGCGTCTGCATCTGTGTGTGATTAGTTCCACTACCTAAGATAAAGCATGCAGAGCAAATGTAACCTCATCATAATCTGTGTGTCATGAAGGCAGGGGAACACTCAACCAGAAAACAACAATATCTGCCGTACAGTGTAGTCTACCACTGTGACAATGCCTAGTGTAAACCATAGTCCTGCAAGTGTTCTCAGCCCATAAGTAATTGTCTGATCATTGTGGAACAGAAAACAGCACAGGTTTGAGCAGACAGGAGATCCCACAGGTATTAGCTGCTAATTGCCGTCAACCAAACAACCAGCACTTTCTGGAGGAAAAAAATCTATACTAATTCTTCCTATCCTACCCTGCAGAATACACATTGGAATTTCTTGGGTGCACAAGATAAATGCTTATACCATAATTACAACTAATTGTGCAAATAATTGCAAAGTTCTTTTGCCACGTATACCCACAATAAAACAAAAGCAATCTATGTTGCTCTTGGCTGTGAAATTGAAACAGTCCCATTTCCAAAGTCCCTGCCATCCAGTTGTTCATTATCTTGCATTTGTATCTGCTCTGTGTTGAACGCCAGATTTTGCGAAAGTGAGGAAAAGGGAGATGGAAGGAAGCTGATGACAGGGATTCATGGATACTCTGAATGCAGACATGCTGTTCCAGCGCCTCGCCTCCCCCAGCAAAACATTTGAAAAGCTTCAAAGCCCAAAGCTTTATGCTTTGGAACACATCTTTTGATTATATCCAAGTCTCCTCTTTTTAAAGGCTGGAGGAAAAAAAAAGAAACAAACAAAACATCACCTGTAAATCGAGATAGCCTTTTGCAAAAGGTTTTTGCACCTAATCCCTTTCATTTCAGGTCAGTAAAATATTAGTGCTTTCTCACTGCTCTGATGGTCAAATCACATTTCAAAGATTCTGTGTGCCTCTCCAGCAGAGGGAAGGCGAGAGAGAGATACAGGGCAGTAGGGAGCTCAGGCAATCCCCCATCTATTACAGACGAACCAATCATCAAAGACAAATTACAGTACACTTCACTGGGATATGCTAATTCCAAATTAGATGCAAGTCATCAAAAGATCAGCGTTGCAATATTTTGCATCTACAAATTGAAAATGTCTGCTTTCAGAACAGGTTTTAATACCAATATAGAAAGAAAAGAAAAACACGAGTCCCATCCAGGCCAACAGCATGCATATATATTAAAACCCAACACAAACAAAAAGATTTATTTGGCATTTTTGCATAGATGAATTTTTAGTAAAAGACCTGCCCTTGGTAATTGGTAATGAAAAATAAAAGGCTGGCTTATTTTTTTATGCCTGTTTTTTTTTTTTTTTTTTATTTGTTTTTTTTAAAAT
>VUQR01006945.1:1713-15754 GCA_015108515.1 Hemichromis elongatus | reverse complement strand
CCTCACATTCGTGGTGTGGGCGACCCAGTCCGCCAGGCGCATGATGCGGGCAATATCACCCTCTCCATAGATGTCCGCTGGATCCATTTTATGGTCGCGTCGTTCTGTCATGGTTTCCTGTGTGTACGGGCAGGCGGAGGTGAGGATCCAAGTGCAGGACTCAGAGACGATAATATGAAACAGAAACCTCAGCTTTAATGCTGGCAGAAAACATGACAATCTAGGAACTGAACGTGGCACAAACAGAAACACACAGGCATGAAATGATGGTACGACGCGACAGAGCACAGGGCTTAAATACACAGGGAAGTAATCAGGGAATGGAACACAGGAGGGAGACACAGCTGGGAGAGATTCGGGTTAACGAAACGAGGGGAGCAAAGCAAGACACAATGATATGACACCTGGACTATCAAAGAAAAACAGGAAACCAGAACAAATCACAACGACGCAAACTAGACACAGAAATAAATCCACACAAACCCTGATAACAAAACCCAAACCCAAAACCATAGTCATAATTAACGACAGATAACCAAAACACCAGAGAACCCCAAAACATTCCATAATGCCAAAATAACTGAAAATATAGAAAACTCAAAATGCTGGGTCGAACCGACCCAGGACCGTGACATCATCTTGATTTCAGATGCTGAACACAGCAGCAGTGTCCTGATAACTTCACCACCACAAGCAGCTGCTGCTTATACACACATGGAAGTTTCTGCTGTGGTTTAACTATACTTTAAATGTCGGTTGTGCTTATTGCTTGGAAATGGGTGTTTCTTAACTAATTAATTCTTAACTAAGCAAGGAACATATGTATGCACTGCTAAAAAAAATAAATGAACAGATTTTAATCAGAGTGCAGCATTGAGTCCGTGATGCGGGATATTGATCTGGTCAGTTAAACAGAGGGGGTTGTAAATCAGTTTTAGCTCCTTTGGTGTTCATGAAATTAACCGCAGGCGTACCAGGGGGAAACAATGAGACACCTCCCAAAACAGGAATGGTTTTGGTGGAGGCCACTGACTTTTTTCCCTTCTCATCATTTCTGACTGTTTTTTTCCCCCCTAGTTTTACATTTGGCTAGCGTCAGGGTCACTACTGGTAGATGGAGGCGATATCTGGACCCTACAGAGGTTACACAAGTAGTCCAAATCCTCCAGTATGGCACATCAATATGTGCCATTACCAGAAGGTTTGCTGTGTCTCCCAGCTCAAGAGCGATGAAGAAATTCCAGAACACAGGCAATTGAGGGAAACAGGGCACTAGAAGGCCCTTAACCCATCAGGGGGACCGGTATCTGCTCTTCAAGGAGGAACAGGATGAGCACTGCCACAGTCCTATAAAATTACCTCCAGCAGGCCACTGTTGTGAATGTCTCTGACCAAACAATAACAAACAGACTTTGTGAGGGTGGCCTAAAGGTACGGCGTCCTCTAGTTGACTCTGTGCTCTCTGCCCAGCACCTTAGAGCCTGATTGATGTTTGCAGTAGAAAGCCATAGTTAGTCTGGGAAGGCAAATCCATGGAGGGACGCACAGACCTCTACAACCAGGCAACGGCACCTGACCGCCATTAGGTATCAGGATGAAATGCTTGGGCACATTGTCAGACCCTGCAGTGGTGCAGAGGGTCCTGGTTCCTCCTTGTGCACAAAAGTATGCAAGCAGTTCCTGGAGGATGAAGGAATTAATGCTGAATGTCTGGTCTGACCCACCCTCACGCTTACCTGTCCTAAATCCAACAGAACACCTCCGGGACATTATGTTTTGGTCTGTCCAACACCGCCAGGTATCACCTCAGACTGTCCAGGAGCTCAGTGATGCTCTGGTCCAGGTCTGGGAGGAGATCCCCCAGGACATCATAGTTTCATTAGGAATTTCCTCCAATGTTGTCAGGCATGCATGCAAGCACGTGGAGGCCAAACAACAACTGAGTAACATTTTGAGTTCTTGCAATTATGTTTGTATTCAGCCCTCTGTAGACTGAAAATTTCCATTTCCATCTAACAATGTGGCATCCCTTCGTTCCTAACATATTCCCCAGTCCACATCAGTGCAGATAACCGTCACAATGTTTTTTTCCTATTGAGATCTGACATGTTTTTAAGTGTTCCTGTAGTTTTTGTGAGCAGCGTACGTGTATACATACACAGCTGCAGTTTGTGATCGTATTCACTTACAGTTTGAGTTGTGCAGCTCTGACAGCTGCTGCTTTCAGTTCAGACTCTGGTCTCTTTATTTCTCTGGAAACGCTGCTGTGGTGCTCCATTATGGTGTGTGTGTGTCTGTGTGTGTGTGTGTTATCTGTAGCTCTTATCTGCAGTCTGTTCCCCAGCTGGCTTACACCTGTCAGAGCCACACAAGAAGAGACTGACTGATGTGAAGTGTGTGTGTGTGTGTGTGTGTGACTGAGGGGTTAAGGTGAGGAAAAAGGTCTCCATCCAGATGCTGTGAAAATTCTCAGCACTTTTCCAGAAAGGCAGATGAAAGACGAGGTGTTTCATTTAGCTGTTTAACAGAGTCGGGCTTCATTAATCTGTCTCGCCTGTCCGTGAGGCCGTTACACAGAAGAACCGGACGCTGAACTACAGCAGACACAAATCCTCTGCAGGTCTGCCGGGGGGATTGCGAGTGGCTTTTTGCAGTCGTCATGCCTCACTTCACCTTTCGCTTCCATCTATTTGTGTTCATATTGCGATTCTTTTTATCTGCTTCTGTCGTTTTCTGGTCCGTTTGCTTCTTGTTCTGGAAGATGTGTGTCCATTTCTCTGTTTGAACTGCTGCGTTTATCTTAAATTACACTTTAAGGTCCTGACTTTACTATATGAAGTTCCTGGATGGCACTGATTTATGTTGACTGTTTGTGGTTTTATTTGTGGTTATTTTCTCTTTATTTCTCTGCTGTCTTTTAGATTCTTGCAGTTTTTGCTTGGTTATAATGGCTTTCTGGCTCTTTTTGGTTGGAGTCCTGCTGCTATTGTCACTCTGCTTGTTGTTGTTTAGTATTTAAAATCTTTTTCACAGCATGTTCATTTTAGTCTCCATGAGGTTGTTTTTGGCTGTTTTCAGTCCTTGTAGCTGCAAACACATCCTTTTATATATTTTTTGTGGCCTTGAGGTATTGTGATTTTTTTTAGATGTTAATAGTTTTTTTGGTAAATTAAGTATTTGCTGGCGTAAAAATTAAAAACAGAATTATAATATGGTTTATAATAGTGTGGGGAGGGTTCTTATAGCATAAATATATACAAATAATAAAATAAAAATATGGTTTCTACTTGATGGGTTTTCACGATCTATTTCATCTCTGCTTATAATTTTTATGTAATGTTTGTTTTTGGTTTGGTTTTTGGTTGTTTTTTTAGCTGCTAATTCCAGGTTTAAATATGTTCTGTCAAAATTGTAATGCAAACATCACTTTAAATTAAATGTCACAGAGATTGCCACGTGTTGAAGCCTGACACAAATGAATGCTCAGAGGTGATGAAGCAGCGTTCGTTTGTAAGTGAACGTAAAGTAGAAAGTCTTCTAATAGTTCAAAAGCCTTCATATCAAAAATTAGAGTCTGTTATTATCGTTAACTTAGTCAACACACAACACTGTAAAAACACTGGCTTTAAGCAGTTTGATATGGAAGAGGATTAGGGCCACTGGAAAAAAGTCAGAATTCTGAGATTAAAGTCAGAATTCTACAGAAGAGGATTAGGGCCAGTAAGAGAAAAAAAAAAAAGAATTCTGACTTTTTTCCAGTGGCCCTAATCCTCTTCCATAGTTTATTTACATCCCAGCTTTCCACATAATTTTGTTACATAAGCAAAATGACAAATACAGATCAATCTGGATATTTACTTTCAGTTTACACCGAACACATTTTCCTTTGAGTAAACAAGCCTTTGATTTGATATATTTCAATTTATTCAAAATTACTGTTTCATGCTCATTGAGGCCCAGAATAATTTATCCGCATTTGTCACTTCTGGCTCCAGCAAAACCAAGATTGTAATGGCTAAAAAGCTCAAATCAAAGCGGTCCATCTTTTATATACAGTCTATTGCCAAACCTCAAACTGTCACATGATAAAATAATAAATAAAAACACGTAGCTCAAGGTTAGCCGCTGTGCGATAATTGTAAGCGATACAGAAATCCGGCGTGTGCGCAGGTTCGGTCTCAGTACGGCGGCGTGAAAGGCTGTTTTATGACACGTGACCGAGAAGACAGGACGGCGAGCAGCTGTACGTCAGCCTTTAACAGCGCCTGAAAGAGAAGAAAGAGTCGGAGCGGGAAGAGGAGGAGGAGGAGGAGTGGAACTGCAGGAATGTCTTTCACATGCAGAAATGTTTTGTGTGTGTGTTGCCCTGCAGCTGACCTCTGACCTTTCACCTCTGACACTGTCCTGTAATCAGACTTTTCTGTCCACATGAACGCCATATAAACTGAGCATAATGAAAAGTAAATCTTTGCTCTGTTGTAGTTCTTAAATCAATTTTCTTCTTTCCACTCATGGCTGGATTTACCTCCTGAGGGGCAAAGATTTCCTCTAGGGCCCCTCGTGACCCCCTTTTTATTATTTCCCCAGACGTCCACAAAGAAACCGGTACAGAACTGAAAAGATTAATTGACATGTCAATTGACAGAAAATCAATGTGCACCGACTGTGATAAGTGAATTATTGTTTAACCCTGATCACTCATCCCCTGTTTCTTACTAACAAAGACCAGAAGCGTGGGAGCAGTTTGTTCATCAGGCTCTTACAGTGAAGACAGTGAACAGCAATCAAGAGGCATTGTGCTTTCAGGTGATGCATAATTGAGACCGGTGCTTGTAAAAATACAGCAGCGGAGTTGTCGTCTGGCCTGTATTCAGCCTGCAAGCGGGAATAAATAATTTTTAAGGAAAAATGCCTCAAAATCGCAGCCTTGAGAAAGACTGATCTCCTTTCTTTGTTTTCTGTCTGTCGTTTCAAGGAATGAATGCACAGAAAACCTGAGGAAACTCATCCTGCACAAAAGTAGTGTTCAAATGTGAGACATGTCTTACCAACCTGTGCTGGTCTTTTGTGCTAAAGAGAGAGAGAAGCCCGAAAGAGAAGCTGTCGATTTACCAATCGATGGACATTACACTGTCAGCGATGAGCGCGAGCTGCAGGTAGTGACTGAAGGAATGAGATGATGGGTTCAAGCAGCAGAAACTAGCTTCCTTTCAAATTTAAGATGCATCTTTGTGTGTGTCTCATTTTAGCTCTCTCTTGTTCATCTGGAATCTCAAATATTATCGATAGAGAAGCAGGTAGGTATGGGCTTTTGCCCAAAGCAGCAACAGAGTGAACAGTTAAGTTCACTTCAGGCCAAAGTGACCCTGAAGACACCAGGAAATACCCGACTCACCCCGACTGCCACTGCTCCGTTTCTCTGCACCTGCTCGATACCTGCAGAGGAATAAACATGACTGGCCAGTAGAACGAATGAAAGCCATAATATCTGCCGCATGTTGTTTTTTAATTTTTGAAGTGCAATGAAGAAGATTTTTCCAGGTGCTGGAGTGAGCGTTAATGAGAAAATCCCCAACTGGCTATAACAACATGTACATGTACAGTCCTGAAGTCAAAGTTTAATATTACAATTAAAAAATGTAGAAGTATTACATGTTTCCATCCAGGAAACTGTTTGTAGACATTCGTTTCTGTAAAACAGCTTTTCAGTTAATTTTCTATTATTTAATTGCCTGATTGCTGATTTTTTTTTCAGCTTTTCAGTGTTGATTGTTTTGTTTTTGGTATCTGTGGAAATAATGACATGTACAGTCGGGGTTAACAGGGGCACACACACGTTTTTCTGTTTTGGCTGGGCCCCCTTTGGCGGGTTAATCCAGCTTCTGGTTTCAGGGTCATGGTGATGTTTGACGAATGACCCTGAAGACTGAACTGAATGTGCAGGAGCGGGACACAAATGAAATCCAAAAAATGTAGTTACGTTTTCACAAATTAGCTTATGTCTGTGCTTTTGGGTTGTTAAAATGCAGAATCACTTTTTGAGCAGGAGCTCATCAGACTGGCTTATATACTTTTAGGTAGTTTCATCTATGAAATTATATACAAATAGTCAAAATTTTGTATATAGGAAACTAAACTGATTGTAGTGTAGTAAAAAAAAAAACAACTCCTTAAAATGTGAGTAAAACAAACTGTAAGAAATGTAACTTTCAAATGTAACTTTCTAAGCTACTGCTTTCTTACTGCTCTACAGTATAATATTGTCAGTGCACTGTAATAATACTGCAAAAATACAGTAAAATATAAGTGCAATACATCAGCCAAGTACCAGGAGTGTTGCCAGGATTTTTTAAATTACAGCTAAGTACCGACCCAGAACACATGAGCACACTAGGTGAGAATTCAGTGAGTTATACAGACCTCTGACTTCCATATGGATATGGTGCTATTGGAACTAAACAAAGTTTGGATACAGCTGTACATTTGTTTAATGTTATTGCACAGTAGAGGTAAAGAGAGTAAAAAAGTCAAAATGTGCTGCAAATAGCTGTCAGTGCGTAATTATGTTATGTGCAGCGATGCGTTAACTCCTTTGTTGTTTCAAACAGAATGACAAATAAAGACATCAGGGTGCGTGAGAAAACAGGAGCCTTCAGATCCTTAATCTGTGACCTTGGAAAAAACATCTCAATGACTTTATGGTAAGCTTTACTGAATCCAATATGGCATTCATTTTGTACATTATGGTCCCAGGCAGGCATGATGATATTTTACCAACCAGGGTGTACGCTGTGCCTGTGTGAGTTGGCCCTCGTTGGGCCCCCTTGCTAGCTGAACTAAACACAGCATAACTGAAATCATAATACCTGTAAAATAGCCTCTAAACATTCATGAAGTTATCAATAACATGTCAGGGGATAAGATAAGATAAGATAAGATAAGATAAGATAAGATAAGATAAGATAAGATAAGATAAGATAAGATAAACAAGAAAGAAAAACAACAACCAAACCCAGTGGTGTTGTTATTATTGTACAACTATTTTTAAAGATTTTTCAGTTTAGAAAAATCATCTTAAATTGAGTCTTTAGTAAAACAGGAGATAGAAAAGCCTGCTGGAAACAATTATGTTATGTTTTCTTTGAAAAACACTGATCACGGTCTCTAAAATTTAAAGACGTGAATTGACTTTATTGGAAACTTTTCATTTTTCCATGAAAATAATGTTCAATCATTTTTTCATTGAGGTGTTTAAAGGACTTGAAAAGATGAAATTGTGCTTGTTTAAACACTTTGAATTCAGTTATTTGGCATAAACTTAAGGATGATGGAGAGGAGACTTGAACCATCATTTAAGGAGATAAGGGGGGATGTTGGTTGGTACATTCAACTATTACCTGCTGAAAACACACCAGAAGCCAAAGAAAGCTGTTTCTCAGTTTGGTCTTTATTTTTTATTATTTTTTTTTGGACATTTAGCAAAATACTGCAGAAACATCCAAAGCAGTATAAGAGCTAAGGGTTACAACAAAACTAAAATAAATAATCATCATCATCATCATAATAAATTAAAACATGATTGCATTCGGTTTGTTTTCAGGAGCGGCTCACTGATTGCTATAATGCCACATGAACACACCGCCCTCACATAAGTTAAAGGAAATAAGAAGGATTTGGCTACATGATGAAAAAACACAGCGACAGATCACAGGTTCGACCACACAGAGCAGTAATTTACACAAATAATTTAATAAATACATAAATAAATAGAAAAACAGATTAGATATACTGTATACTGGTAATACAGAAGGCTTTTGTAGAAAATAATAATCATCATATGCTCAGCCAGTGATAAATAAAAACAATCAGGTCAGTTTAAGGCAGTTTTACAGCAGGAGTCTCTAATCCAAAGGCATTACCGGCTACACTAGTTTTACTCTCTTTTGTTTTCAGGCGACAGCTACTGATCCACAGATCCACGAGCTATGTTAAAGCTAATCAGAGTAATGAGATAAGGTCTGTTCAGGCCTGCGAAGTCTGCTTTTTATCCGCTACAGGTCATCCCCTCTCTTAGGTCTAGGAGCTAATAGCACTTGTGCAGAGATGCTAGAAAAATAAATTAACAGTCTAACGTTTTTTAAGAGCTTTGAAGATCATTTTAGGTGTAGGTGGGGGTGTGGGGTATAGGCCAGGAGCAGTCAAACACACAAATACACACACACACACACACACAGCTTGCTGAAGTGTCCTCGAGCAAGGCACCGAATCCCTGCCAGCTGCGTGTGAGTGGGTATGTGAGGGCATGCTTGACTTTTCTATTTGTTTTTCACAGAAAATGTGAATTATTTGTAGATAATTTACAGTTTGTTTGTTTTTTTGTTTTTAACTTGAAAAGCTACAAATAAGCATTTTTTTTCTCGTGTCTTTGAGGAAAATTGGACTTCGGTGTGGTTTTGTCCTTTGGAAATCTGGAGCTACAGTGAAGCACAGAATTACTCCCAGAGTTACAACTTTTCACAAACCTCTTTACGTTTGTGACTCAGTTTAAGTTTAAGAAAGTGTGCTTTAGGGTACAGATGTTTTATGCAGTGGAACTCTGAAGTCCTCCTAAAAACCAAAAAGGAAACACGCGGGTGGACTCTGATTCCCGGTGTCTGCCAGTCCACAGTTCGGGTTCAGCAGGCGGGGCGGAGCGGCATCTGCAGCAGGATCACCTGCCGATTCTCGGACGGGTGGCATTTGTTGATGTGCCTCGTGAGTCCCGGGGAGCTGTAGAAGACTGCGGGGCAGTATTTACACGAGTATACCTGTGAGGAGTGCAGCAGGCGGATGTGCCGCTCCTGGCTGCCTCTGCTGGTGAAGTTCTCCCCGCACACGGGGCACAGGTGGCAGCAGGAGGCGCTCAGGTTGAGCGGCGCAACGCTCTGCTCGCAGGCCGCCGCGTCCTCCTCCTCCGGTTTTGGGGAGCCGTGCTGTGACGCCAGGTGTTTCCTCAGGTAGGCTTGTCGCTTAAACCTCTTCCCGCACTGACTGCAGTCATACAGTCCGTCCTCTGAGCCGGACTCTGACGGCTCGGGGCTGGGTGTGTCCCTGTCACTAGAATCCTTCGCTTCATCCGAGGCCGTCTTCGACGCGGACACCTTGTCGCTTGGCGCATGTTGCGGCTTGGGTTTGTGCCAGCGCCGATGGGAGGCGAGGTTGGCCGGGCAGCTGAACACCTTGTCACACTCGGGACACCGGTACTCGACCCGGACTATCCTGGAGCACTTGTGCTGCGCCAAAGCGAACGGGTCTGCGTACGCCTCCCGGCACAGCTGGCACACAAACTCCCCCAGCGGGACGTGGTCTCCTCCGGCCGGCGGCGCTCGGGGAGGCTTCTGGTCCACCGGCGCCTCTTTAATCTTCAGCCCGAGAACCGGAGACGTAGTAACATCATCCTCAAAGTGCAGTTTGCGGATGGCTTTGGTTTTCTTGGACGGCGGCTTGCCTTTGCGCTCGGCGTCGTTGGCGCAGCGCTTTGAGCCGCCGGCGGCAGCGACGGGGAGCGTCCCGGCGGATGACGAGCTACTCTCAGGGCGGCTACTGTTGCTGGAACCGATCTTCAGGTCCACCGGGGCGAAGAGGTGATCCATGGCGGTGAGGGCTGCCGGTGTGGGGAAAGACTCCGCGGAAACTGGCGAGCCGAGGCTGAAGGGGGCCTCGGAGTAGGAGCGGTCGTGCTCGTGGCTGACGGGGCGGGTGGGGCTGTACAGAGCCTGGTACACCGTCTCCGGGTTCCCAAACTGCACGGGCTTAGCATCCGGCTCCGGAGCCGTGGCCGCCGCCCCGCAGGTGGGCGTAGGCGTCCGAGCGCGCGCCGGGATGGTGGCGAGAGGCGCTGGGGAGGAGGAGGGCGCCAGCAGCGGCGGAGCATCAGCCGCCGTTTGCTCCGTTTCCTCGTCCTCGGAGCGGACCCGGTAGGACACCGGGTTGGTTTTCTTGTTCCTTTTCACCAGGAATCCTCTGGGCATGTTCGCGGGGAGCTGAAGGCACTTTGGGCGCTGCGGGGAGAAGAAAACCACTTTCAGCCGCTCGCTCACAAAATCAAACCATCTGATGCGTCTTTTTTCTCTGTTTGTTTGTTTCCTCGTGCTATTGATCCCGTGTTGTCCTCCCGAGGTGCTTTCACCACAACATAGCTGCACTCTTTTTAAGGCGACATGATGACATTGTTCCCGTCCCCCCCTCGTTGCCTCATCCCCGACCAATCAGAAGGAGCCGAGGTCCCCTGTGGATTTGGGGAGTGGGTGTGGGAGGATGGAGAGGCTGATGGAAGCGAGGAGGAGGAGGGCGGATTTGCAGATTGCAAAGCAGATGTACCTGAGGGTTTTATTGTATTTCCCCCTACCACACACACACACACACACTCTCCCCCTCCCTTCTCCTCGTCTCGACCCGGGCACACGCCAGGAGCCTCCTGCTTTTACGGTCTGATGAGTTTGTATAGAAATCTACACGTGCCTTGGCTTTATGTGTCTCTTTCTGGGGGTGGTGGGGGCTCTGTTTTGGCCACAAAGGGGACATATCCGTCCACATAACGGCCCAAAATAACAATACAGAAAATGAAAGGTAGAAGAAGAAACTTCAAGGCGCTAAAATGCTCGTAAGAGGGAAATAAAGTACGAATGCTCAACATAATTTCAAGCAAATGTCAATGAAACCAGCTCCAGACTTTAACTGCTTCCATTCAAAATCTTATTAATGTTTAAGACACTCGAGATATTTTCCGGGGAAACAAACTTCTCCGAGAATAGATCTGCAGTCCGGTTTTTACGCAAACGAAAGCGAGCTGAAATCTTGACCGCAGCGGATAAATATCTAAACATCCACGATATGAGAGAGATTTGAAACAACCGTGGCCCTTCAGCATGTGCGCTGGCGTGACAGTTAACTCCGGACATATGAATCCGTCATTTTACGCATACATAATTAATGACGAGCGGAGGGTGTCCTGCTTTGCATCACAATGGTCGCGCTTGTGCAAGCTGTAGACCCGTCCTGATTGAAAAGGAAATTGCACAGTTGAAAAAAATGTAGGAAGAAGAAGAAGAAGAAGAAGTGGGGGTCTACCCCCCCGCAAAACGCAATCTGGACCATAGTTACTGTCGGCGCGTGCTGCGCGTAATCAGCGCGCTTTTTCTGTCTCCAAATGGGGCAAAGCGAGATTATCTGGCCGTTAAACCACATCAAACCCCGCAGGTCCAGTCTGACCCGGTCAGTCGGATGTGAGTCTGTCCTGCACCGTGAGGAATGATGGGAGGTCTGTCTGTGCAGGGCTCAAGGAGACGTTTGAAAGGTGTAAGATTAAGGCGTAAGATGGAGACGTGAGAGAGCGAGATGTCCCGAAAGTATCAGATTTTTTTCAATGGTTCGATTCAAATTTTGACTGTTGGCGTGTCCAGACAGAGAGCGATCAATAAACACGCGGACACGGGTCATTTCATCTTTTCTGGTGTTTTAGATGAAAAATCTACATCTTATCCGCCAGTCTGTGTAAACCCACATTTTCCTAAAATAACATTGAAAATAACCAGTTTCCATTTGTGTCCCTTTAAATCCACTTTTCAGAACTTTTTCAAATTAGACGTTATCGTTTTTAATTTTTAAATGTTCCGCGGGTAGAAACAGACACATGCCTCCAAATGGTTTAAGAAAACTCGAGTTTCTGACAAAAGGCACAAATCTTCAAAACGCTGAGATTCTTTAACTATAAAAAATATTTTAAACACAGCTTACACTGGATAAACTTCATTTATAGGTCATTTCACCCATAATGCTTATTTCACGTTAACAGGGAGTGCAGGTGGAGAATTGTTTAGCAGTAACAGGTCAGCGCACCAAACATCTATACAAACTCTTATTGAACGCGTGAGAACCGAGTGTATGATGTATGTTTATCACGAGGACAGTGCACTGTGATATCCACGCAGTGAAGCTGACACTTAAAGTCACTCAGCGTTTCATGTCCTACAATCTGACTTCGTATTTCCACACCAGCAGCGTGCTGTTTTCTCAGCTTGCGGGTTCAAGCATATGTTCTTGTGTGTGTTAGTGTGTGTGTGTGTTATTTTCCCGACAGGCTTCAGCTCAGCCTCATTAGCATACAGCTGTAGAGTGACGCCCTCCTCCTTTTCCGTCCTCCTCCCTCCAGAAAGCCACATATCCACTTTCATGTGCAGCCTCTAAAGGGCCCTGTGATTGGTCACACTCCAGCAGAGTCACAGTTACAGTTGGCACATTGTATAGAAGAAAAACAAAAAACAGGAATGTAAAAGTATGCTAGACTCTCGCTTTCATCTGGTCTAAAACACTGCTCATACTCTGATAAATGAGAGATCTTAAGGTTTAAAAAAGAAATGATCAAATGCCCACACAAGAAAAATGAATACCAGCGTTAATTTAATTTTAATAACATAAAAGTTTGCCAGAACTATTACATAAAGATACACTAAGGTTTTACTGGATTAGCCCTCTCTCTCCCCCTCTTGAAAACAATTAAAATGACATTTATTTGATGGAAACATTTTGGATTATATTGATTAGTCAAGCAAGAAAACACAGATATTTTTAACCATTTGATGGAAAACAAACCAATAGTGTTAATCAGTGTTTTGGTGTGAGAAATCCAGTTTGGAGACACTGGCTGTCTGTCTGCCTTCTCTGAATATAACAGGACTAAAAAATGTCTCCTGACTGTATTTTTGAGCTGAGCTGCTGATTTTAAAACTCCTCCAGGACTCTACAGATCTGATATAATAATATATTTACACATAGCAGATCACAGTGTCTCCAGCTCAAATGTTTGGAGGTATCCAATAAGACACACACAATATAACTCAGTTACCACACCTCAAACAGAGTTGGATTTGTTTGAGTACTTTAATAGGTGTGAGGTCAGAGCTGGCCCGGGCAGGCGAACATGGGCAGCAGGTTTTGGTTGTAACTCAGATACTTCACAGCGCTGCTCCTCAGAATCACACGACTCTCCTTGTCTTTCAATCGGTCCGGAGGGCAGAGGTCTGTGTTGTCCTCCATCATCCCCTGCAGAGACAGACAGGTGGGGAGTAAAACCTCAGCACTGCACTGAGAAAGCTTTGTTTCATCTACAAACTGGCAGGTTCTGATCAGTGCCCGACTCAAAGTGTGCCGGAGGACTCTGAGCTCACGCTGAAGGTCTGATCGCTGTGGAGAACTGATGTGTGGAGACATGTAACTGACTCCATCCAACCAAGTACTTAGTGCTTCATTCACCAAGTTTTATTTCTACAGCACATTTAAAATTAAAACTGTCCTCCAAGTGGAAGTTCCTGACGTCCGTTTGGACAGGGCTTCCTCCCACATTCTCAAAAGTCCTCACTTTCATATGGGCCACGTACAAAGCTTTAACCGTGCATCTGAACCAACACAGTTCAACCCTCAGAGGGGAGCAAGTGTGATATAGGAGATGAGAAGTGGAGCACCAACCTCGAGTTTAAGGGTCTGCTGAAGCTCCTGCTCAAAGTCGGAGAATCTGTCGTGGAAAACGGGCAAACAGCTGCTCTGTGTGAAGAAACTGGAGAGAAAGTGTTTACATCAGTGCTTCAGTCTTCAGTACCAACAACCAGAGGCTCTAAAGGAAAGCGGCAGTTTTAACTACAGTTTTATGTCAGAAGCTCAAATCAGCTTCTGATTCCATCGCCCTGCGTCTACTTCATGTACAGGTTAGTTTCCACCACTGGAAACTTTCTTTGTGTGAACCGACTGTTTACCTAAAAGCTGAGTGAAGCTTTGAAATAAACACACACACACACATCCAGAAGCTTTCCTAAGTGTGTCGCCTAAATAAGCCTCAGCCGCCACTCGCTCAATCAATTATCTTAACGGCTCCTGATGCTCCACAATGACTTTACGAGTCAGCTGACTGAGCAGCGTGACGGGGAATCGGCCTCTGTGGTCGCGAGGCTCCGGCTTTGTCTTGTCCTGCACCGACCACAAAGACAGATTGGGGAGCTGCATAAACAGA
>VUQR01006944.1:18151-38509 GCA_015108515.1 Hemichromis elongatus | reverse complement strand
AAAAAGTTTTAAAACCACTGCTTTAGCAGATAAACAGTGAAAGTTATGTCCTTAAGAAATAGGAAAATAATTCAGCAAATACCTGACGTAGCACCGGAGCAATCAGTGGCAACGGGTTTTATGGAGCGATTATTCTAAAATATTACATTGTTATTTCAAATCATTAAAGGTACAGGAGTGAGTACTGTACAGCTAAAGTACGGTACACTTACAGTACAGCAAGTAAATAGAATTACAGCATGAGTCATTTTAAGAAATACTTATATTTACTTTTTTTTATAAATGAAACAAAAACTGAACTTTTCAGAATTAACACTAAACTGTTCTAAATTCCTACTAGATGCCTATTATAAAGTGGGGGAAACGCAATAATACAGTAAGTAAGGCAAGCTTGATGCGCTCCATAAGAAGTACAGCTTAACAATGTAAGACATGAGGAAATATTGTTTGTTTTTTGCAAAAGAACGGTGAAATTATGCAGTACTTACAAATCCATACAGAATACTGTATGCCTCCTTTCTTGTAAAATGCAAGAAGTTATGCAATACTTAGAATTTCTCGTGCACTACTTAAATTACTATACTATTACAATACTTAAAATGTACTTACAGTATAATTCTTTCTTTTTTTCCCATAGAACTCTGACTTGTTGGCCCCTTATTCCAGCCTGTTTTCAAGTATTTGTAGGTAAATATAATTAAATTCTTATCTGAAATAAAATACTTTGACATTCTATTTAATGACAGGAGGATTTACAGCTTTAGTCATATTATAAAGTGTTACTGCTTAATCTATAATTTATGATGATTTTTGAGGAAGTCTCTTTAAATTCCTCTAAGAAGCTTTAGTTAATCATATTTCATGTCTTCCTAGAATAACATATCCGCAGTTCATCTTCTTTCCACTGAAAACAATTTCTGAAATTTTCTCACACCCATCTTCATCATGTCATGTCTCCTTACAGCTGACAGTCGCTAGGGGTCGCCCTGGAGCGTTTTCACAGAGTTTTAGTTTCTTATTATTTTTGGTATGTGTATTTGTATAAAACATTACATAAACGAAGCAAACTACCATTTGAAACTCCCAATGAGATGAAATTCTGCTTACTCGACTACTAAGGTTTTTTTGGGGAATAAATGAAGACAATAATCTGTTAACGGGGCTGAACAGAAATGTCTCTGCTCTGTTAGAGCATTTCCTGGCAAGCATTTTAAAGTCTTCTATCGGGAAAGGTTTCGGTGCTCGTCTTGGTTCCATCAGGACTCTAAACTCCATCAGTTTGTTTGAATTTGATTGAATTTGACCATGATCGACTGAAGAACCACTGTGATATGATTGAAATCATATCTTATACTCTGAGCTACCCAGTACAGTTAATGCTTACGTGTGGAAATGGTAGACTACATTCACAGTTCACTACCGGTAAAAAAATAAACTTCATATTTACATTTTTTATAGAACAGTAAAAGAAAATGTGCTGGCTGGGGAATGCTGCCACCTTGAACTTTGATCTCAGAGTGATGTGATGTTTGTTCGCACAACCAATGGAAATGCAGAAAGTCGCAGATCAGGCATGTTGTGCACATAAACACAAAAATAAATAAATAACTAGATAATCCCAATGTTGTGCCAAAGAGTGATTTCCAGTGTTACTTTGTGTTCTATGTGCAATACTTTTGCTTAAATTACTAAATGGACTGTATATTTATGACTCTGCATTATTGTACCTACATTACAACCAATCAAGTCCTTCCTTTTTACCTTCTTTGCAGTGTAAACATTGAAGAAAACGACTGTCTTTTCTTTCTTCTTGTGTACAGATTGACTGTGACGTCATAACATTGATGGATGACACAACTTTGGCAAATTACATTCTGTCCTACAGAGAACGAATTGCCCTGTTCAATTTCTGCAAAAGCAAAGAACCACTTTCAAAAAGAGAACTAAGACTTCTGCAAAAAGTTCACCTCTCAAAGTGAGAGAAACATTGGCTGAAATGTCAGATTTGCATGACCTAATCAGAATATACTTCAGACTTTCTTTCAGTAACAAATAAACTTGTAATTTTAGCACATAGTAATCAGACAATTAGATGTGTTCGAGCTCTAAAGAGAATTTGTTAAAGACTTGGGCTTTTTAAAAGGAAGAATCAATCAAAATTGGAAGAAGTGCTAGCCTTTGTCCAACAAGAGCTCATGACCAATGGACAGATGCAAGGTTATCGTTGGCTACATCTTCGTGTAGTTTAACATGGATTTGTGGTGTCACAAGATACTGTAAGGTGCAGGTACAGTTTCATGCATCAATGGATGGACAGAGGTACAGAAAATGTTTGTGTCGAACACGTTTTGCAGGTGAGAAAAGTTTCTTTTACAGAAGAAGTACGGCCAACTAACGTATAGAAGGATGGTGGGCTACCCTACGCAAACAGAGTGCACACTTTGGATGAACTTCTTTCAAACTTTTCAGGATCATGGTCAATGATCCTGAAAAGTCCAAAAAAGAATTTTTTGGACACAAGTCTTATCCAATTCTGCTTTCTTAAGGTAAAAGTGTGCTCGTGCTCTGTAATGTAATAGCTGGAAAAGTAGAACATATAAATATGATATGGTTATTAGAAATTATGTTGTTTTTTCCCTAAATGAAATATAAATTTTATTTCAATTTTAATATGTCCTGATGCATGCGGGCAGGTAAAGAATGATGTTTGACGAAAGTGCATTAAAAGTGCTACGTCCAGATGAACAGAATCAACTTTATGGGATTCCATTTTAATACTTTGATGGACTTTTACTCATGTTGTCAGTGGAAGTAACTGCACCTTTCTCAGCACAGGTGCATGAAGCATATTTGTTTTTATTGCCACATGGTTTGAATTATTAGGGAGTCGGTTCCCAGCAGTCATTTGGGCACCGTGTTAAAAAAGCTTATTTCTACATTGAAAACATATTGTGAAATCATTGCATGCTGAGTGTAAAGTGTTGAGCCATCAAAGGTAAAATCATGAAGCACCATTCTGTGTCCATGTACTGTTTGGTAAAAGTGCTATTTTGTTTTTGCTGCTTGGTTTTACTTTAATTAGAGATCGCTTTCTATGTCTGTTAATTAATAAATGATTAATTAATAATTTAATAAAACTTTGGCTAAAGTTATTGGTACATGTCTGTTTTATACACTGCAGGATGAACTTGAGGAAGTTGTGAACACATGAAACAGTCTTTGAACTTTGTTGTCTACTTATGGTAGAAAATGAATGGGTTCCCAAAGTGGAGGTGCGCCCCCTGGAGGGTGGGTGCATTATAAAAAAAAAGAACGCTTGGACAATGCTAGCATAATAGACAGGTTTTTGACGGGGCTCCCCCACAAACGCAAAGCAGAGGATGAAGCATCGCCAAATATGCGTCCAAACCAAAGACTAGACTGTATATCGTACCGTATTTGAAGGCCGATTAAGTCACAGCCAGGCAACGAAGGCTGTCTCAATTCGAAGGCTGCTCCAATTGCGTCCGTCATTTCCCCGGATTTGAAGGATGGGTGGGGTGTATCCTTCGTGGCCCTAACCTATCCCAGATTTCATTGCGCGGCCTAGCCAATCCCAGTTTCCAACAATAGCGGCACCTACTTAGTTTTAATATTACTCTTTCTGGGTCATAAAATAAGCTTTTAATATATTTTCAGGTGAGAATGTAGCTGTGTAAACTTCAAATATCTGCTCGGTTTATCAAGACATCACATATTTGCAAAAGTGCGCCAACATTTTCGAAGACGTCTGTTACCCACCAGCTTGATAGCTAGCCGGGGGTTCAAGGCTCACTGGAGCCGGCAAGAACAGCGGACTCCCGGCATATCGTTTTCAGACCTCCCGTGGTCTTTTGCTACTCATGTTAAACATGACATATAAGTCACTGGTAAACTTTCCCAGATTCCACTAAAAACAGCAGCAAGTAAAAAAAACAAACAAACAAACCCACATCTCAGTAAAATGGTCATAACCAGCATGATGAAGATGATGTTAGTCAAATCCTTTCAAATCACAAGCCTTTTAATGCAAAGACCCACAACAGAAAAGAGTGAATACAGGTGAATATTTCACGTCTTTATTAACAGGCTGATTGTCACTGGGCATTAGAGAAAGCATTCAGTGGAAAAGAGAAACTAAAGAAGGAAGGAAAAACTTAACAGACCTCATACTATTTAATGAAAGTCACATTTTCCTCCATTTTCTTCCATCTTATGGCACTACCATTCAAAGTATACCAGACACACAGTTAAATACCTGAAACGGCCACAAGGTGGCTTATGTGTTTAACATCACTGGAAGACCTGAAAGCATGCTACAGTATTAACCAAACAGCTCTACACATTTAAAAGTTCCATGCCAGAAAATGTCCAGAACAAAATCTGCACCTGTAAAAACATCAAAGGGGTGAATAGCAGCGAAAGGAAGTTGACAGATCCAATGAAGACAGGACGACCTTCTGTACTTTTGCGGACTTGACATGCATCTACAGTAAATCCATGCTGTGAATAAGGAGAAGAAATGCAAGCTAGTGGGGAAAAAAAATATTACCGACAAACTACTACAGGAGGCTGGCGCATGTGTGTGTGTGTGTAGCGTATCTGGCACTGATAAGCGTGTATTTCTTTTTTTTTCCAGCAATAAAATGACGGAAAGTAACGTGAGAAACGGTTTGAAGGTTTGAACCACAAGGATGTCCAACAGTCTACAGCAGATTAATATTCACATTTTATGAATGACATCGGCCTGCAGGAGAAACATAATCACCTGATCACGGTTTGTCCACAAACCAGAGAGGGGCAGGGGCGCTTACTCATCAAAATATTTCCTGGAAAAGATTTTGGCTTAGACATGCTTCTCTTGTTTATAAAAAAAGAAAAAAAAAGGAAGTAAAATGTAAACAGAAACCAGAATCCAATATCATGCACATTATTTAAATTTGGTATTAGGTAGAAAGCCAATATATTAAACGTTGTAATCCCCCAGAGGATTTTTATTTGACGCCAGCAACGCTTTTGAATTTTTTTAAAGATGACACAGGGATTTGTTTTACTCTGTGTCATCATATCTTCTATAAACAGCATTTCCAAGCATTTGGGATCAAACCAGGGTTTTTGTTTGCTTTTCAGCTGCTTGACTGCTGGGGGCGCCCTGTGTCATATGTTCTAGCATTTCTGTGATGGTCTTATTATGATTTAATCATGTTAGAGTGCCAACATGGCACACAAAATTTTGTTTTTTGTTTTTTAACATTATACAGCTTTCCCAGTGAAAAGTGTTGCTGGTATCAAATTAAAAATAAACATTAAAAAACAAACAAAAAAAACCAACCAATTACTTAATATTTTCAATATTTGGTGTTGTCTTGTTCTATTATCGGATAAATGAAGGGTTAAATTGTTTGCAGGTAATTTTAATTGTTTTTGTTGTTGTTGTGTTTTTTTAAAGATTTTACATAGCTTCCCATCTTTTTAGAAGTAGATTTGTATTTTTGTTTGCCTGATCATATTTATCAAGTCTTATCTGACAACTAATGGCACACATTTCAAAACTGCACAGAAAAAAGAACCAATTGCTGTACTCCCTTTTTGAAACCTCAGACTAAGCAACCTACTGAGCAACAATCTTCAGGGTGCAAACACACTAACTGGCTTTTAGAGATTTGTGACTGCACATGCTTAAACTGAAGTTAAACTATTTGGTATGCAGTAAGGTACACCTTGCTACACTGGGTTAGAACCACTTTTTACTTTAGAACAGCCTTAATTCTTTATGGCATAGATTCAACAAGTTGCCGGACACATTGCCTAGAAATCTTAGTTTATATCAAAATGACAAAATCACCAATGCAGATATTTCAGGCACACATCCATGATGTGAATCATAACGAGGTCATAAAGGGATGGGCATCATCAGCAACAACACTCAGGTGGCCTGGGGTGTTTAAATGATGCTCGGTAACTTCTGAAGAGCGCAAAGAGTGCACCATCACACAACCATGAACCTTAAGTGTTGAATCAAGGCAGTATAAATCCATGCTTTTGTGTTATTTACGCCAAGTTCTGACCCTACAGAAATCGAGACTCACTGGACATTTTGTGGCGGCCGTGTGAATTGTAGCTTCAGTTTCTTAGCTGACAGGTGTGACACGTGGCTTTGATGTGCTGTGCATTTATGCTCTTCTGCAAACCTTGATTGTAACAAATGCTTATTTGAGTCACTGTTGCCTTCCTATCAGCTCAAAGCAGTATGGCCATGCTCGCCTGGCCTTTTTTTGACCATTCTCTGTATTTTAGAAACAGTAAACCAGTTTCTAATCTACCCAGTCTAGCCCATTTAGCACCAATTTTCATGCTCAGTTTGAACTTCAGCAGGTCATCTTGACCATGTATACATGCCTAAATGCACTGGCTTGCTGCCATGTGACTGGCTGATTAGATGTGCATCAACAAGCAGTTGAACAGGTGTAGCCTTTGTAGTGAGTGCATATCTAACTTTAAATTAAATAACTAGTTAGAAAGCTGTTATATCAGCATCACTAAGTCTTTTCCTCTCATTTATAATTTCATAAATACTATTAGCTACTATATGTAATGCATGTTTGTGCATACATCAATAACTAATACTAATAGTTTTTTTTTTTGGCGGTTATGCTACACTTTGTGATGCTACACCCTCACCTGTCCATAGAGCTAATTTGTTTTAAAAGCACAACACGGTGATAAGCTGATAGTTAACAAGTACTCAGCAACAGCACAAAAACATTGCTTAGATTCACAACAGTTGGTGCAAAGCAAAGCTTGTTGAGTAAGAGCCAAAGTGTTAATCTTGCGTTTTTGTGCTTTCTTATCAGTTCTGCGGCATGACTAAGCGCTGCACTTTCATCCAGTTAAGACTTTTGTTCTTACAGTAAATAATCTGCGCTCTGGCTCTCCCCCATGGTGCGTTTAGTTTTCAGCAGTCCTTGTCTGTTTGAGCTCCTCCTAGCTTCATGGACCTGATGGATTGAGCCAAGAGTCCAAGCTGTGATCGGTCCAAATGTAGCCACTGTGATGGTCGCCTGTGCCTTCAACACAAATGATAAAGAGATAATGCTCATGAGTACAGTAATACCCTGCCTGTAGAGTATCCTTACAAAGAAAAACAACTACTCAGGATTACTCGCTCATTCACTTATTGGTTCTTACTTTGCAGTTTGTGCTCCTGTGTGACTCTGAGAAATTGCTCCCAGTTTGGACGAAGTACCAGTTGCTCCAAACAGTTTAGCCCAGCGAAGCCCACCCCGACAAGGACTTTGTGCCTGTATGGTAGTAGGTGGATTTGGGATGCCACAGTCTTTTTCCACCTTTCCTTCTTCTTTCTTGTTGTCCATACTTATTTGAAACCAAGTATCTGTATGATTTTGGCTACAGTCCTCCACTCCAGCCACACCATCCACAACGTCAAGTTCCTTAGGGCACCACTCTGGAATAGGAGCTAACACTGGACTCCTGCTGGTCTGCATACAACCATGCTGTTGCTTGTAGCAACTTGAACTGTGAGAGCTGAGAGACTCTTGGCAGCGCAAGTCAATCTGGTGTGAAACCTGACTGTAGTAGCCGATGCCTTCCTTTTTGTCACCTTGCAGTCTTGGCCAGCTGGTTGCTAAAAGTGCTGAGCACGGTTGAGGTGGAGAGAGAGCCTGCTCCTCTGAACACAGCTGTCTGTGATGTAACAGTCGGGGCTCCAGAAGCAAGTTGAGGTCAAAGGGCAACACAGAGAGTGGTTGCAGAAGAAGCAGCAGCTCCTGAAACAAAGGCTGACAGCGACCCAGGGACATAGACAGGAACCCCCAAGAATGGTAGTAGGTTGTCACAACATCTATAAAGACAGTAATAGATGTGATCACACAAAGATCCACACATAAGCAAAAAATATGTTGATACCTTGGGTTCCGTTTTTATCATAGGTACTTTAAACTAGAGCATTTAAAAAGCTGTTTTGGTGGAGGGGTGGTCCCTGGCTCAGGTGCAGGGGAGGGGTGGTGCAGTGAGCTCAAGAGGGCGGTGCCAGGGAGGCAGGTGAGGCCACAGGTGGTGGCGATTGTACTAAAGGAGTCTCTCTTTTACCCTTATAGTGAGGCGAGAGACCAGGGCGGGTGTGCCGAGACCAGCTCTGAACAGACTGTGTGTTCGTGCCTGTACAAAGTGGGAATAAAAGAAAGACACTGTGAATGCAACTATTGTGTGGTCTGGGTCCTTTTTAAAGTGGTGCCGAAACCCGGGAGGGGGCTGCGGCAGAGCCAGGACTCGGCCACCAAGGGAAGGAGCTGGCCCATATCAGAGCCTCTGATCCGGTCCTGGCTGGCACCACTGCCACCACCACGGGATGGGAACAGCTGGCGGGGAGGGCCGCGGAGCAGTCACTGTGTCCGCAACCTGCACAGCCAGCGGCGGAGGACGCACGTGAGGGTCCACTTGGAGGAGCTGCTCAAGGGCCTGCTAATGCCAGCAGTGGAGGAGGTCGGCGAAGGTCCATACCTGCTGGGAGGGGTTGCTCCTGCAGGAGGTGGAGGAGCTGTGCTAGGAGACAGAGCTGCCTGTGCCAGGGGAACCTGCTTGGCCTGAGCTTGAGGCACGCGACGGGCCCGCAAAGCCTGAGGTCAGCATGAGGTCACCGGCCTCACCCCCACCAGAGGCCAACACGCCACTTGGTCCTGCGCGCCGGACGTCTGCCCAGCCACCTGTTAGCCTCGGCTCGCGGTGGCATATATGTGTGGACAGGTCTGCTGTGGGTTCCTTACAGCTGTTTTATGAGTTACCTTATTTAAAGTTGGATGCTCACATTTGTCATGCCTAAAGTTTCAAATAATAAGATAAATCTAGTCCTGGTATGCTTCAGAAAGACTCAAAACACTAATTTTCTAACATTTTTTGTACTAACCCAATATTCCTGGCAAGGGGCGGTCAATCAGACAGAGACAGCCTTAAAGCGACAGGAGCTAAAATCGGTACACAAATATGGTCACACGGACAGTGGTAATAATGGTGAGTCTGATTTTTCCTTTTGCACGTTTAACAGCAAATTTCCAGCTCCACTCTGTTTTTCATCCAGAAAGCTTGTTCTTGTACCATAGATGACTACTGACAAGTTTTTGATAAGCTAACAGCTGATGTTTAGCAGGTTAACCTCACTTTAGGGTGGTTAGACTGATAGCTTTCCCTAATTGGTGCTAAACACAGACACAGACAACAGACTGAAAGTAATGGGGAGTAAAAAAAAGCAGGATACAGGTGGGAGATTATGTTATTTCAACATTCATTGCAATCCATTTAGTTGTTAAGCTCACTGAGTGTCAGCGAAAGTGGTGCACAAGCTGAGCTTTGGCTCCCTGGAGGCAGAAATAAAGAACTATAAATTGACTGTGCGCTCACCTTTTTGACTCTGAAGATGACTGAGCCAGAACTCCAAAGCTCTCAAGCTGTAAGAGAAGAAACAACCAAGAGAACATCAAAGGTTATGTTGTTCATCCATTTTTATTTGCATCACTGGTAACATCAAAAGTATTTACTTAAGCAGGCCCATGATGAAGGCTCTCAGTTTCATGCAGTGGCTGGTGAGCTGGTGACAGCGTCTGATTTTAGAAACCAGGCTGTGAAGAACTCTGGTGGATGGACCTGTGGCAGAGTTAAACAGAGATTATAAAAGCTATATTAAAGACCACAAAACGAATAACAGCACATAATCCTGCTCGGGCAAACTGATGAGACACTTAGCCTACCAATCCCAGTAGAGGTTTCGACCACACTCCAGGCGTGGTTGCGGCGTTGCCCAATTATAAAATCCAGTTTGTGATCCCTAAGACCGTCCTCTAGAATATCCTGGATTGTTGGACACAAGTGTTCCAGGACCAGACCAGCGATTGTGGGACTGTAAGAACTGTTCCCAAGGCGCATCTGTGCCAGGGGAAATGTTATACATCATATTTTTTGCTTACACAATATATATGCTGGCACATTTATATTGTGACATGTTAATAACAATGCTAAGTTCAGCAAAATACCTTTTCTTCAGGATCTCTGCTGCTGCCAAAATGAGCCATAATCAGATCCACCGCCCTGCTCACAGACCTCAGCAAACCTGAAGACATCAAACAAGCAAGTTGGACAGGATGAATTTTATTCAGATACAAAATCTGACAACTTTATAAGTTATACTTGTTCAAGAGCATGAACTGGTGTGGTGTTAAGGTGTCTCTGGTGATTCCATTGCTAGTTAAAGTTGATGTGTGATGCGATGCATGACCACCCCATGAGTAAAACCCAGGAACTGTCAAGTTTAGGCTGAAATACACTCCCTGGACACTTTGGTGCAACTTTTTGACTGCTATCCAATCAGCCAGTCACAGTCTAACAGGAAACGGAGGCTACAATTCACATGAACCTACCAAAATTGGACAATGGAAAACTGGAAAAACATTGCCTGGTCTGCAGCGACATTCAGAAGGTAGGGTATTTGGCCAAAACATTGGCCTGCCTTGTATCAACAGTTCAGGCTGTTGCTGGTTGTGTAATGTATGGGAGATATTTTCTTGGCCATGACGCCATCACGTCCCAAAGATCAAATCATCTCAAACTGGTTTCTTGAACATGACAGTAAGTTCATTGTACTCATATGGCCTCCACAGGGGCGATCGTGGCTCAAAGAGTTGGCAGTTCATCTTGTAATCGGAAGGTTGCCGGTTCGATCCCAGGCTCTAACAGTCTCGGTCGTTGTGTCCTTGGGCAAGACACTTCACCCGTTGCCTACTGGTGGTGGTCAGAGGGCCCGGGGCGCCAGTGTCCGGCAGCCTCACCTCTGTCAGTGCGCCCCAGGGCAGCTGTGGCTACAATGTAGCTTGCCATCACCAGTGTGTGAATGTGTATGTGAATGGGTGGATGACTGTAAATGTAAAGCGCTTTGGGGTCCTTAGGGACTAGTAAGGCAACAGACCATTTTACAGTCACCAGATCTCAGTCCAATAGAGCACCTTTGGGATGTGGTGGAACTGGAGATTCACACCATGGATGTGCAGCAGACAAATCTGCAGTAAATACATGTTGCTATCATGTGAATATTGATCAAAATCTCAGAGGAATGTTTCCAGCACCTTCTTGAATCTATGAGACTAAGAATTAAAGGCAGTCGGATGGCAAATGCGGTCAAACCTTGAACTGACAAGCTGTAACTAACAAGGTAGCCAGTGAGCATATTTTTGTAAGTTAATGATTCTGACATTGTTCGAAATGTATTAAAGTGAAATTCAACTGTTTACCCCTCCAGTGCGACGGATTTGCCGCATTGCTGTCTTTCTATGTAGATTATTTTCCAAAAGGCCCTATCTTCTTCTAATTAATGAATTAAAACTCCGGCGATGGATAGTTCTAGCCTGGTTTTGGTATAAGTCAGCTTGCTTTAGGACTTTGCTAGTATTATCAGGTTAAAATTATGACACTAGACTATCAGCGTGTATTTCATGAAAGTGTTCACTAACTGGGTCAATACACAGTCGTAGGAGAGCAGGGTTTCAGGGTTCATTATCATATTTCAGGAATGCAAATGTCGAAGGGAACCGAAGATGAAAGAGTCGTTTTTTCCATTTCAGCAGCGGTCCTCAATGACTTGCTTCACCCTGTCTCTCTTCTTCATCTCTCATACTGGCTAGCCTCTGCAAATGTCACAGTAAATTCTTTATGCATTTTGATGCTGCCTGCAGTGCTGCACCACACAGACTTTTTGCAGTTGTGCAAATGCCTCCGTTATTACTAATCTTTGCCTTATTGCTAATGGTTTACATTTATATAATTATATTTACACCAAGGTATTAATATGATAGCACTAAAACAAAGTGATCATATGCAATATAAATCATTAACACTCTTTCTACTGCATCCTTCTCTCTTTCGTCCCTCAGTCGCACACACACCGGCTACAGAGAGGAGCGTTCAGCCAATCCTGTGCTGGGAGAGTTAAAAATAGGTCATGTTTTAGAGGAAGCCCCTTCAGGGTATTCAAAGCACTGCTGCAGCACTGTGAGTTTTACTGCTGCTCTTAACAGCTCATCACCGGCTAGACAATCCAGTCACTTTAACAACATTCCAATTACAATTTATTGACAGTATATTACATCATTTATCAGCCGTCAGCTGAGGCTCACCTCTCCTCTGAAGATGGCTGATAGACATGGACTCATAAGATGCATCAGGTGAGAGATTGAACTCTGTGGGCGGCCTGTCGCTAAGGATCAGAGACTCACTGTGATGACTCTGATTTGGCTTCAAACTGTGTCCAGCAGAGTTCTGAATTTGCAGCCCTGAAGCGGCCAAGGAAAGGAGAGAACTCAGAGAGGAGAGAGGAGCCACTGAGGAGAGGGCAGCTGTGAAACTAGAGTGAAAAAAGCCAGAGTCAGCTGCAGGTGCGGCTCCACACTGTGGGAGCTTTTTCTGTGGCAGTGAAATTTTGGGAGGAGAAAGGTACACCTGCGAGTTTGGTTGGTGGGTGTCAGAGGTGATGGTTAAAGTGGGTGGTGTTTCAGGGAATATTGAATGGTAGGTGGTGTAGTTAAGGGAATGATTGGCACTTTTAGGCTCGGCGCGCACCTGGCTTTGCTCAGAGGTGAGACTGATCAAGTCCTGGTAGGTGGGAATCCTAACGAGACTGGATCGATTAGGAGCCGAGACAAGACTGAGCAAAGTGTTAGCCTTAGTTCTGCCTGAATGTGGGCCTGCTTTTTCTTGCTCTTGAGCCTCTGTGGGACAACTAGTATGGTGTGAATCCAGGCTGCTGTTTGATGTGCATGGACCAGTGCAGTCTTGGCTTTCGCCCAGCTGATTCCATGAACGTGTGCGGATGAAACACTCTGGGCTTGGTGTGCAGGTGGAGCAGGTATCAGAGCTGGAAGGAGCCTCTAGGAAGATGGAGCAGTGGTTCTCCATCGACGGTGATGGGTGAAAATCAGAAAAACTTTGGCTGCTTTTGGCTTTGAAACTGAAGGCTGGCTGTTTGTTATCAGTCTTACTGCTCTTTTTATTTAGATACTGCTCTAGAAGGCAGCCGAGGGGCTGGGCCGGGGGCTGCGGCTTTCCTGCAGGATCCAGAACAAAGGGTTGGATGGGGAGCGAGGTTGGCCTCTGGGCTTTACTGTAGCGTACCACATCTGGTCTTCCTCCTAAAAACGACATGTAAGATAAACATTTTTCAATCTAAATCACAGACACAAAGCAAAAGAACTGGATTTTGCTATTAGCCACTGCCTTACCCTTCTCAGTAGCACAAGGACTGTTGTTCTCCTGGTCCTGCATCACAGATGGCTGTGTGGTTGCCACTCTTGTATCTTGGCATTTACTGCTATGTGGGCCACACTGGCTGGGGCACAGTGAGCAAGGTATGTGGGAGAGGTTCTGGATGCTGTCTGCATGTTTCTTTCTGCAAAGGGCTTTGTTAGTGGAGGTGGTTGCAACCTGGTAATCTTGGATCTGTAAATGAGAACAGTCAAACTGAACACCCGTCTCCTTTTGTTGGTCCTCTTTCTCCTGACGGGAAGAGAAAAAAGCAAGGAACAAACAAACTTAATTTCAATGACAATAATCCATCAAGTCTATAAATGCTATTCCCTAAAGGTGGTCAAATTGTCAAAAAGATCATTGCTCTTATAAAAGCTGTGTAACTAATATATAAACATTAGTACATAATTTAATTGAGTCATATGCCATTTCTTATGCAAAGCACATGAAAAATTATAGATCTAAAAACAGTATTTCTAAATCTTTTTTAATCATCTAAACACTATAAGGGTTTTTTTTTTTGTTTTTTTTTACCATAATTTCATTCTGCCGTCCTTCTTTCTTCTGATCAAAACTGAGAAGGAAGGGGCCGCCTCTGTTCTGACCTTCGGGGCAGCTGGTGACGCTGGACCAAGCCGGGCTGGGTGACTGGGAAGAGAGGTCACAAGTCACAAGCTTGTAGTACTTCTGGTTGGTCCCCATGGCCAGTGTGGCCTGGCTTTGAAGACAGGCAGTCAGGTCTGATACCTCTAGAGAGGAGAGACCTGGGGGTAGCTCCTCTAGTGAGTACAGATTGCAGTTAGAGTCAAGGCCCCGAGGGGACCAACGGGAAGCAGAAAGCGGCATATCAACCTCCTCTTTCGGAGGAGAGTAAACCGTCATGCTGTTAATTTTGACTTCCTCATTCTGGCTTTGGGGGACAGGTTGGAGGTTGAGGAATACACATCCCTCTGATGACCCAGAGGGGTGAACTGCAGGACTGCTGAGATCATGAGGTGTGGCAGGATTGTTGCTCCTGTTGTACATAGTGCAGAAGTTAACCAAGATGCCATCAGAACTGTTACAGGAAGAGTCACTGACATATTCTGTGTGGTTGTTGGAAAGAAGCTCTGGGGAACATTTGTGTTGGCCGTTGAGGCAGCAGGACATGTTATCCTCCAGTCTGTCTGAGTCCTTCTCCAAACAAGCCAACATCGTGATGCCAGATCTGCTATTGTGACAGCACTGGCATTCAGGTGGCAGAAAGTCCATCTGGTTGGACTGGTTAGAGAGCCACTTCTGATCACTCTCACTAACCAGCATAGTTCCCTCATTGCCCCATTCACTGTCCAGATTCCCGTGGGGCATTGGGTACACCGGGAAATTTGTGGCAACATCATTTAGCGGCCAATTGGAATTTCCGTGCAGCACAAACGATGAGTCCTCATGATATCTGTGCAGATTATCTCCGTCGCTGTCTTCATCCTCCTCTTCCTCATTTAGCTCTGTACAGGGAAGGAAGGAGTTGCGTGACCGCAGATTGCTTCTAGGTGCAGAGCTTTCCTTCTTCTGGTGGGAACTCATTTCTTCAGGCGACGACGTGGATTCGTACTTCCAGCTTCCGTCGCTGCCTCCCTCCTCCTCCGTCCGGTCCTCGTTGAGGCTGCTATAGCTGCAGGAAAAATGTCTCCGGTCGCCGGTGAAGGCATGCTCACGGTTGATTGACTCTTGCTCTGGGAGGGACACAGCCCTGGTCAGGCCTGCTGAGCACAGCCGGCCGGGCCTCTTGGCAGAGCTGCACAGGGCCTGGACAGGAAGCTGCCAAGTGGAAAGCTGCACCACGGGGAAGTGGCATGCTATCAAGGTGTCCCCGGAGAGGCTGGATGCTCCAATCATACTTCTGGATAAGGCTGGACAACAAAAGCTGTCTCCATGTTCCTACAATTTAATCCTAGAAGAGTAACACAGAATAGATTAAATTTTCGGGATCTGTAGAGATGCATTAAGAATTATACAACAGGAAGCTTGTACAAGACAAGGTAAAATCAGTATAAAGTACACTACTTTGATGGAACGCTCAGTCTGTATGTAACAGCTATCAGCTAATACTGACAAGCATTAATCATAACAGAAAAAGTTTTGAGTTTTGTGCAAAGCACAATGACATATTTAAAAATAGATCTATATATATATATATATCTATATATATCTATATCTATCTATATATATATATATATATATATATATATATATCTATATCTATATCTATATATATATATATATATATATATATATATATATACACATATATATATATATATATTTATTTATAATGACTGACGGCATAAATTTTTATGAACCTCAAACAAAATCTTTGATTCAGTTACAAGAAAATCTTTGATTCAGTTACAAGAAAAGCTGACTAACTACACATCCTACAATACGTAGAATGCATAACCTGCACTTACAATGCCTAATGTGCATTTAAGGGTGAGGTGATATCTCACTTATTGTTTTTCATATCCTGTCTGTTCACATGTGTGTATTATTTTTATTAATGCCATTCTATATAAAGGGGGGTTGCTTTAGGCCGAATTGGAGCCCTTCATGAAAACAAACAAACAAACAAATAAATAAATAAAAACAACTGATTGCTGCAATGCTTGTGCGGTTGGAAATTAAGAGACAGTTGCTGGTGGTTTGTACCCTTTCAGATAACGTGCATTCACTGCTGTGTAGAGGAGCCATCCACCCTAAGGATCTGTACTGTTTGTCCTTGCCACAGTTCTGGTATTCATGGGAAGTCTCTAAGGCTGTAGACCAGATGTGGTCCTAAAGTAACTGCGCAGCATGACAGGAACAACTGTAGGCACTGGAGACAGAGGGAGGGAGAAAGAAAGAGAGCGGTGAACTAAATGGGTGCAAGAAACCTCCCAAAACACCTCAAATCATCTTTCGTTAGTGGGTGAAAACTATACGTATGTATCACGATCGGTGGTGAGTTAGCGCTGCTGCTAATAACTGTTGAACGTGAATATTTGGAGGTGGTTGAGGGCGGGATAGGAAGGGGTGTGTGAGGAAACCCTGAGAACTTTTTTTTCCTCTCTTGGCATAGCTGTGCTGCTCTCCAGGACCAAGAAGTGTTGCACCCCTGTAGCTTAAGCCTCTGTCTCTTTTTGTCCTCAGCACAACAGCCTGTGGCATTCCATGGCAGCAAATCTGGCTGTGCTGTCACATGGGGGAGATTAGCCAAACTAAGACCTCAATAGAATGCTCACTTTACTCACCCATTCCAGCAGTGGTTGCCCCCCTCCCCTAAAACTCCCACTTTCCAGGGCCCGAACACCCTCACACACCCAATTTAACCGTTCCTCGTCTAGACAGAGTGCAAAGCGATTATTATTGTCATTATTAAGACTTATAAGCAATGCCCTTTTTGGTCATTGTCACATTCCCAGCAGTACACATGAGCTGCCAAGCAATGAGCCCTATTTCCCACTGGGAAGGAAACTTCCTCCATGGTTGGGCCGGTGTAGCAGACCACCCGGCCAAACTTCAGCTTCTGGGAGTAGATGCAAATATCTTGCAGTGGATTTACATCTATTTCCTATCTATTTTCTTCTGTAACTGTGGCTTCTCATGCCTTCTGGCTCCTCCGGTCCACCTCCCTTTTATAATGTAGTTTTTTTGGGCTTGGTCACAGATATTTCACAGGATTATTCTTGCAACACGGCCACTACCCACACTATCCTCATCTGGCTGGGGACACTGGGAGGAGGATCTTCTGGGAAACAAGGCTCAAGCAAGCAAGAGAGGTTTGTGGCTGCTTGAAGGGACCCGGGCTGAGCATAACTCTCTCCTAGGGGGTACTGCAAGAACAAAGCCATCTGACTACATTTACAGACAAAGAGAGAAACACATGTGGTTCATGTTTGTAGCATGTAGGACTTACACCATTTTTCCTTTTTGAACAACCCCTTCAGGCTCATTTGCATATGCATTCATGCCCAAATGAGAATTATTAGATTAAGATTTACGAGATTCTCGTTGATTTTATTTTTTTTGAAAAAAATGTTGCATCAGATTGGAGTCAAAGAGGACACTTCACATATTATTATAGTAGACAGAATCTGATCATGGTTATGATCTGAGAGTTAAGCGCATTGGTACAGTTATTGGCTAAGTGAATCACTCTTTCTTTTTCGGGTTAGTTTTAGAGAGATGGGGAAGGCTGAGCTTCATTAGGCCTTGGAGCTGAGGCCAGAGAACGAGTCGAGGTTTGCAGCTGGGGATTGGGGACCACAGTTGCAGCAGCACAGAAAATAATTAGGTTTACTTTCACATAATGGTCTACTGGTCAGATCAGCACCATTGCTAAGCACAGGCAAAAAGCAATTTTATCGCTGCTACATAAAAGGATCTAGCTCACCGCCTCCAAAAATGGATGTCATTAATAGACCAGGCCTGGCTAAAAAGGGGTGAGGGAAGGGACATTGCAGGCAGGGTGATAGCCAATAGATTAGCAAATGATATATGGGCAAGCTCTGCACCTTTCAAACTGGGGAGCCACCTAGGCTGTGCCTCAGTGGCACTGCCTCCACCTGTTTTGTATTACAGGCAGGGCAAAAGTAATGGCAAACCTCAAGCCATATGGTATATCTAAAGTCATGTTTATGTATGCATAAGATTATAGAAAATCAATGCTGCAACTGAGGATAGTGAAAATTTTTACTACCTATCTAATCTCCCTTTCCTTACAGTACCAGTTCAATGCATGCACTTTCTCTGAAGAGCTTAGCTATGGGCACATAATTCATTAACATTTTACACCACAAATAAAAGCTTACTGGTTACTCTTACCAATATGTGTACATTAATTTCTTATAACATCATTGTATTTTAGATTCAACTTTAAACACATCATCCAGGCTGACTTTGTTTATCCTCATCTTTCGGTCTGCTGCCTGCTATAGTCAGAGATGTCTGCCAGCTGCAGCCATCAGCAGCCAGCTCAGCACACTGCAGTCCCAGCCAAGCCTATGCAGGCGCGTTGCACCAGTGGGCCTGCTGGCATTAACTGGACAGATTAAATCATGCTTTTACACTTGGGAGATATTGCGAGTCCCAACAAGCATTTATGCCACTGATGATCTAACACACCCAATGAAAGATAGCACCAGCCACTTATTGAAATGAAGTAATTCCCATATTATCTCCAGCTAATGGCCAAAAATGACTCCTATCAACTTCAATCACTGCGCTAGGCTTGGCTCTGATTAGAGCCATAATTTTCAGTATCTTTTCTGCAATAAAATGCTGTATAGTAAAAAAATAAATAAATGTAAAACTGATAGGACTAATATGAAATTAATAGCTCTGGCTCACTACAGTGCTGGGGGTTATGGGTGCGTAAATGATCAGAGTTACAGTGCTCTCTACCACTGAATGTGTATGGCTTTTTTGGGTGTGTGCCTTCATCTTTCGCCTCCATGAAAAATAAGGCGCCAGAGTTAAGTTTACCTCTCTTTGTCAGGCTTTGGGTTCCTGTCAAACAGACAAACCCTAATCACCTCCTCTTGGCAGTTGACCCAGTTAGGCTGGCTTTGCAACATGGAAGCCTTGGGCATATCCAGCACATCCATTATGAATTAATCCCAACTCATTACATCCCCAGGGTCATAGGATTACTTAAAAAAAATCAAAGGAAATAAGGAGCAGATTATTTATGGGGAGACCAGGGAATGTTTTTGTCAAAGATGACCTCTTGCAGCTCCTGTGACGCACACAGGAGCACGAGTGAAGTAAGTGCTTGGCAGAATGAGCAAGTCTAGCTCGTGTGGGTACCTGAGATGAAGGTTCCTGGCTCTCTGAGTTTTAGCTGTTTTTGCTCCTTTCCATGTTTCCATCCTTTCCATTTTCCATACACACACAGCGGTGTGATGCCAGTGGGGTCACCATTTCACACGACAGTTTAACACTGCTGTATTTTCTGTAACATGCCAATTTTGGTAGTAAAACGAAAAGATTTTAGACAAAATTGACAGGTTTGTGATGTTGCCGTAGCAACAATTAACCATTGTTTGACAGTCCTAGCATCAGGCTGTCCAACTGGCTTGTGTGGGAGCCTTTAGCCTTATAGCATCATTAAAAAAAAAACCATCCTACAATTGCGTTTGCTTGCTCGGTGCTCGATACTTACCATAAATTTGGCTCTTAACTTACACAAGTTTCACTATTACTTCTTGTTTGTGACTGTGTGCATGTGTGCCTGCTCGCAGTTGTTATGCACGAATGCACAGAATCATATTTGTTTTATTTGCTTGTGAGATTCCTCGCAAAAGCTGCAATCTAAGAAGTGATTCTGGAGTTTCCAAGACAACATTTGACCTTTGATGTTTAATTAAGTTTACTTGTACTTTACAGGAAAGCTTTTGCTGCTGCCTTTCAGTTCTGTTCTTGTCAAAATCCTGACCTTTTTCACGCAGATGCACAAACATTAACTTTAAATTGAGGCAAGTGGGAATTTTTAACCCTTAGTGTGGTCTGGAATTGATTCAGCCACAGTGGCATCTGGGACATGGGAACAAGGGAGTAAACATGCTGAGGCAGAAATCGTGAATCCCCATTTCAAGGATGAGCTGGGAATGTGTGAAAAATGTACAACCCATGACAAAAGGGGATGCACCTCTGAAGACCACAGGGCACTCCCAACCAACTCCAGAGAAAAGAGAAGCACAAGCCACAGAGGTTATATTAGAATACTACTTAGAAAGAAATTGTCATGCTCATAACGTCACTGTGCAGTGGAAATGAAAAATGAAAAGTGCATTTAGGCGCAGTGAGAGACTCAGAACTTCCCCTCTTGAGCTGGGTGAAAAATAAAAAGCGCTTGAATCATATCAGTAATTTCAGACAGCCATGAGAAAGTAAAGAGAAGTGAAAGAGCATAATGTCTGCGCTCGGCCCACAGTGCTGATGTCAAAGCGTCTCGTGAAGATCAGACATCTGATCTCTCTGACATTGCCTCCTCCATGTGAAACATGACTTGGGGGGGTGGGG
>VUQR01006944.1:7979-18131 GCA_015108515.1 Hemichromis elongatus | reverse complement strand
GCTGGGGGGGGGGGGGGGGGGGGGGGCGAGGGGGGGGGGGGGGGGCCCCGGCGGGGGGGGGGGGGGGGGGGGGGGGGGGGGGGGGGGGAGGCCTTCTGAGCTTAAATATGATTCAGCCAAATTAAATTATTACCATCTGACTTTGATTTAAAAGAGACGCACAGCTTTTAGTTTCAAACAGGAAGTTAAACGATGAACATGACTTTTGAATGACAGTTAGCAGTAAAACCAAGTACTTTAAGTGTTTTTTGTGTATTTGTTAATATCTCACAGACGTATCAGGTGTTTCATTATGCACATTTTGGTAAATATAAGAAGGATATGTGTACAGGTCTGCTATTTCAATATTTATAGAATCATTTATATATAGTTTTTAGAGGAAGTGAAATATTCTTTCCTCGACTATACTCTTGGATGCTGCTTGTTTATCTTGGCTACTTATTAAACCTTGTGCTAAATTCGGTACATGCTGTTGGCCTTGATTTACCTTGAACGTTCAGGTAGCTCTGCTCAAAACAACAAACTGCAAATGGAACAATAGAAGTAGTTGCAGCCATTATATTGTAAAATTATTTTTTTCTTTTTAGCACATTTTCCTGAGTGCAGTGGAACTAAAGTCTCATACTGGGTATCAGTTTCCACTTTCCAGCTCCTTATAACTGAACAAATTGCTTTGAATCAGATTTACTGGCATGGTCTGTTCTTTGTTATATTGGTTCAGTGTGATTACAGGATCAAGACTAGGCTTTGCATCAAATGATGACAGACTACATGGATTCTCCTAGTAATGTGTTCTCCTGTAGCCGGCCATATGTTGCTAAATTCTTGGCCTGTTGCTGTTTGAAGAGCTCCGCTGACTTCAGATCATAAAGGAAAGATTAGAAAGCTTGTATGATTGAATAAAAAGCATAATAATCAAAAGCATTATCCCATTCAGGTACTGGCTGCACTTGAATTGAGTGCAAAATGTTTTTCATTATAAAATCATTCGGAAAGTGTTTTTCAGCCAAGTTGTTAAGTTATTAATATGCCACTTGCTGCTAGTTACTAACCAAGCCCCTATAAATCCAAAAGTAGATCATTTGACAAATGCATGTTACCCTTCATCTGAACCCAGACGCACACCCTTTATAGATACCTTAAAACATATGCAAGTGATTATACGCGCATTAGAACAGATAGACACAAATGTACAGATAGCTTGACTTGAAGATGGGATTTTATTTATTGCAAACTTACAATTACAAATGAAGTGACACTGTTGTCAGCTATGGCAAATTTGCTCTTCATGCCAAAAGAAGGAAAAGTTCAACTTTACAATAAGAAAAGGTACTTTCAACTGCTCCATTATTTTCCAAGGAGTGATCACAGCAGTTGATCCGCCCTGCAGGTTTGATTTGGCACAGATATTACACCGGATACTCTTCCTGACACAACCCTCCCAATTATCCTGGCTTGGGACAGGAACCAAGAGTACACTGACTTTAACCTCCTGAGGCTGTGGTTTTGTCTCCTCTGGGAATCACACTGTAAGTCAGTTTCACATGTAAAGCAAATGTGTTATTTACTAACCATGGAAAAGCTATACTTTACAATACCTTACTTTATTATTATTATTATATTTATATACATTAACATAATCCAAGCACAGACACAAAGAAAAAACAATAACTGAAAGGATATTGAGATGTAAGAGCTGCTGACATCTAAATATCAAATGACTGAGAGAGCTCAGTGCCCAAGGAAGACGACACCAAAAAATCAACGCAAAGATTGTAGCAACACAGCTCTACAAATCCTGCAAACAATCCTCAATCAATCTATTAAAAGAAAAAAAGCTATGAGAAGTCCTCTTTTCCCATAAGAAAACCTCTTCACACCATGTACTCCATACACAATAATACTATACAATCCTACAAGTGCCTGACGTTTCTATTTGACAGACATTCCCATGGTATCAGCTGTCCTAGGTGCTTGCCAGGATGTTGCTGTCCCACACAGCTATTTCCTCTCAGGGCCAGGTGATTGACAAAGACACAACAGACCACAGAGCCAAAACGACCCACTGCTTTACTGCCAAGCACTCTGGGTTACAGGACTATTCCCATACTGAACAAAAGCATTGAGCAACTGAGCACAGAGAGCCATATCAATTTCAGCTCTAATGAGCACCTTCTGTAGTCAAGCCTAATAAGCAGCGTCACTAGCTATCATCTCTGTGTATACTTACGGGAACATGAAAAAACACATTTTATGATTGCGGCTGTTGCCCTAAGACTAACGCACGGTCAGCCAGTGGCAGATTTATGCTGCGATAATGACAATATAGTTTATATGGAATGAGTAAAACATGTTTTTCAGCTATCGTATTCATCTCATCACAGCATAAAATGCGATTGTGAAGCGACATCCGTCGGAAATGAAGGAACTCAAAAACAAAAGAGTGACAGAAGACCTATCTCTGGGTTTGCCTTTAGTTGCAAACAGCTGCATGTCATCCAGCTTAGAGCAATGAGACGTGACCAAGCCTCTCTCCCTGCTGCACATCTCCCAGGACCTCTTCAAGGTGAGATACCATCAGAGTGATAACATCACATGCAGGCCCCCAAACATCCCTCCGTGAACAATATCACTGATTTTTTTTTTTTTTTATCTCTCTCACTTCTACCGAGTTCCACTGAACGTACGTAAGCTTTTGTTTTGTCAAGCGGAGACAGTAAGACAAATTTTCTGTCAAAACTCTTTTCCTTCAGGGCCCTTTCATGAGCAGTTTGATGTCCACATCAACTGAGCTGATGACTCCTCTCGTCTGCGAGGTGCCTGTGAGTGCACGGTAAGCACAAGCCCATGCATTTCCTCAGTAGTTGTTGAGCTCATCAAATTCACAGGACAGGCTTTCTTTGACAGGTGTCCTTAAAGTTTGAGTATCTGTGTACGGGAACGCTTACACACTCACAGTTGCCTATTATTAAAGAAAACAGTCTGCCGTCACCATAGCGATGGCAGCGCTCTGGGATGGCTGCTGGGAGCGCTGAGAGCCCCTTGTCAGAGCAGAGTTTCCACTCGGCCATTTAGGATCACACCATCTCTTCACCTCTACTCTGCATTCTGTTAAAAAAACTGAATCTTTCTGTAATATTACTTTTTTCTCTCTTTCCTTCCACTCATTTTCATTTTCCTCTTTCCATATATCTTCTTATTGGCAGTAACTCTATTCGCCAACAGGCTTACACTCTCGGAGACACACCTTTATTAGTTTTTAAGTTAACAGTCAGACAGCAGAAGAAGGAAGGGTGGTGGCAGTCCAAGTTTTCCCACCTTGGACAACCATAACATCTTCTTAAAGCCTCATTATTTGTCATTAAACACTCCGTTTTTTGCATATCAAACACAGTTTTCATCACTCTGGTTTTAGATCATTTAATTTATTCAGATAAAATACAGCATCTTTCTAGTGTTTCACTGTACAGGTTATGGAGCTGAAAATGTAAAGAAGGTCAAAAGAAGGTAAACAGCATATAGTGTGAATTCTTATAGTACAGTTAAGCTGGCAAGTACAACCCACAATAAACAATGTCACTCACTTTAATGTCAAGATAAATGTTTCTGTCTAAAAATATGTGAGTGTGAGTACAGCATAAAGCAACAAATACCCGTTCATGTGTTTCAACCACCAAGCACAGTTGACTGGGCACAAGCTGTCAGCTTATGTGTTCTGCATGACTCAGATTTTCTGATTAGTGGCCTGTTTGCATAGATACTGAGCAACAAGAACCAAATGTGGCTGCAGAAAAAAATATTAAATAACGGAAAAAATTTGGGCAACCGAAGTTTCAGTTTACCTTTGGCTTTTGACTCTTAAACTGACCTGGTTTATTTGGTTGTGTGTGAAAAATGCTGCAGATCATAGAAAAAAAACGATGTTCACAATCAAACATGCATTAGCCTAATATCTTACACTTTGCATCCTTGCTAAAGTGAGGTCACTTCCTGAATGGTGTGTATGCTCATCTTTGAATCCATAGTAACAAATGTGTCAGTCCTTTGCAACTCTTTCCAACAGGATGTCAAAAAGAAGATGGTCATCTGTGTATCTGAATTCTTCACAATTACATGCTCTAATTTTCACTCTCGTATGAAATGAAATATGCTGCGGAGAGGAGCAGCAGTAGTCAAGAGAGAGGTGGAGAAACACTAGTAAGCTGAGGTGGACAACACATAGCAACAAGGCTGGATTTTATATGATAGGCTGTAACTATCAGATCAAGGGTGAGTAATAAGATATTTTGTGGTATGCATCTTTAATATGTTCTTGTAATGTTTATGCATTTTTTGCATAGTGCACAATATATATGCTACACTTGACAAGAGAAATATTATTTCTCTATACCTGATTTTTCATGTCTTACAAGACATTGCATAAAGTGCATACAGAGTCCAAAAGTATTTCCATCCATCCGACATATGCTAGTAGCTTACCCATTCAGGGTCCAACAAATGTAAAGCCTATTTCCTCTTGGCGATCATGTATCGGAATTTCAGGAGCGGGACAACGCCTCCAAACACTCTCCTTCCGGTTGTCATCTATATAGGTTCCCCCAGTTCCACAAGCTGTTCGATCTCGTTTACGTGCCCCACCCTCCCTCCATGTTTTCAATTATTTAACTTCTTCACTTCTATTCAGTGCATGGGGATCTGCCAGGCCCGTGAGCCGGTGCCAGTCCCCTTCAAGGCCTTCCCCAAACCGCAGCACAACTCACGACCAACCATTCACCTTAACACACTGAAATGCTGTCAAACCTAAAATGAGGACGTGGGCCCAGCTAGTGAATAATGTCAATTATGAAGCAGGTCACAACCTGGACAGAGCACCATGCTTTCGCTGACGCAAAGAAACAGGCAACAATAACATTCATATACCCACCAACTTCAAGATTTGAGTCGCCAGTCCAATCTGGAGAATGTTCAAGCCAATAAGGGAGAAAAATCTAAGCAACTTCTATCTATACAGCACTGCTTTATTAAAATTGTTTACAATTTATTAAAATGCTTCGAAAATTAAAGCTAACAGATTTTTACTTTTACAGATTTTTCAGACATACCGCATCTGATCCGTGTAACCTGTTTAGCTTTGCTTTGTTTCTCTTTTAATGTGTTCTGGCAATCCAGCGTATTTCCAGGTCACGGTCCTGCAAGCGAGCCTCTGAGAGACTGGTCACAGCGCAGCTACATGACTTAGGAATAATTTTCCACTAATGTGTAATCATCACCAGTGAGCTTTTACGAGCCGGATAATACTGTAAAACTTTGGCACCCCCTAGCCAAGTTCTTTCATCTTGTTCTCTTCACCCTTAATTTTGTGCTTAATTTTTAAGGCAGCGGGATAATAAAATGGCTACTAAGAACTGGAATGGCTGCAATCTGGTGACAGAACTTCGGAAGAAGCTTTTTATGTAATGCACGATAAAATAATCACATTTCAAAGAACGAAGGAGCTCTATAAAACTTGTTGAATCCAATCTGTTAACATAAACAGCTGCCAATATATCCCAAGCACAGAAGAGTACACATCGTGCTGTACAAATATATGAGTGTTGGTACAGCATGACAATGAAGACAATACACAAAAACACTTTATTTCTCTTAATTGCATTTGCACGGTCATGCAGTTCTACAAAATGCATGCCAATTTGGTCAAGCGTGCAACTCTTACACACCCTGTTCAAAGCCACTGGATATAGAGCTACTGACACTTCCTCTGGATTGATACTCTTGAGCTACAATGACAGGCAAAACAAGTCTTAGCAGAGTATATTCATACACTATTTAATAACCCTTGGCCTAAGGCATTGGGCATATACTAGGCAAGCAGTGAAGGGTGTGGCTAATGTACTTATTAGTCTTGGACCAGACCTGGCAACACAGCAAAATACTCACACTTCTGGTGAGAAAGCAGCAGTCGTTAAATTCAGCAGAACTTCCCAGTGATAAGAACAGCATTACTTTTGAGCATTTTATTTGAGGATCTCTTTTTGATTAAATGAGATGAAAGTTTGCTTTGCTTGAATTGCCTGAATGTTAGGTCTTTTTAAAACCTTTGTGAAATTTGAGACAAAATATAATTGCTTAGGTTCCTGGGAAAACTTTGTATAACTGCTGCAAACTGCTGACTATTCCCATACTTGACATCCCATAATTTGAGTTCCGTCTCATTCTCTAGCGGTTGTGTATCACAGAGACAACATCAACAGTAAGCCTGTCCTCCAAGTGAACTGAGCTCTGTGCCCTGACGAAGCGAAGGGGAACAACAGCCCTTATGGCTACGGGACAGGTAAATTGCACCGGGAGACAAGGGGCTGTTTGTGTGAGACAGTAACATGACACTTTCTAATTCAGGAAGTGATTTTTTTCCTCTCACTGTAAAGTAAAGAATCAGATGCTGAAAAGAGGGAGCATTATAGAAACAATACTGGCACCTTTGTGTCTGTTAAGGTGTTAGAACAAGGTGATGTATGACTGACAAGCAATATGTTCCCAAGCCATGCGTGTCTCATCGTGTATAAAAGTTCACCGCAGTTTGAGCAGCAGCCGGGATATTACCATTCAACAAGGTATGGTAGAAGAAAATTGCCCTTGGAGCTTGCCCAGGCAATAACCGAGCTGTGGAAGTGTAACAGACTGTGTACGAGCCGCTGCAAAGGAGACATGGAAGGAAATTTAAAGTTCTCCTCTTTCCTGTTTATAATTGCTCGTTGCATCGGATAACACTGTCAAACTAAAGCTACAGATCTGAATCCAGCATGCATTGTAATTTGTATGATTCAGGTATATTATTGTACCTGGTTGCGACTCATCAGCTTCCATCTTTTCCTTCCCTGGAAGAAATCACTTTTTGATCACTGAAAATAAACACCAGCAACGTCCCGATGATTAAATCTCTGTCTTAATGTCTGAGCTTTATGTCCAGTTTAGCAAGGCAGTCATGTAGAGAGATGAGGGATATGGTGCTTTCTTAGAGGTTTGGCTCGAGACTTGATAGCCCTCTGTGGCATGTAACTGTACCCAAACATAAAAGCTCCTCTGCCTTACCATATAGCCACCTTGGCAGTGCTGGTGTTATGCTAACATATCACGTCATAGCAAAATCCTGTAATGCCAAGAAGCAGACACACTAATGATTTTTGCTGTGTGAAGATGGATGTGAACTTGATGAGTAACATGACCATGATATAGATAACATATGTTCTGTTGCTTCTTCCCCAGATCAGGAGGTTGAAGGGTGATGAAGTGTTAAGATGCCAGATCCCTGAAAGAAAGCCGGGTGATAGTGGAGAGAAAGAAGAGGGAGGAGAGGGAGAAGAAAAGGGAATGGGAGGTATGGGATTCAAAACAGTTCTCATGCAGCATGCCAAGCATTAGGCTGGGGCACGCAGTCTATGACCTCACAGCGAGGTAGACCCTCTCAACAGTCTCACTGCATCAGCCCCTCTACTTTTGTGGTTTTGTTTGGGACGGCTCAAGAAAGCCCAAATTGAGCGCAGAACATGGAGGTGGGATGGCAGCCCGAAAATTAACTGAAGTCGGCCAAGCGCTTGTGGTCGTCTAGTCAGGTCAACACTGGTCAAGGCAGAACATTGCCCCATCCATCCAGCAAAGCAGGCTTACCCTTGTTTTCTGGCATGACTGCATCACAAAGAGAAGCCCCCGTTTCTGACCCAGAGCCTTCGTCTTTGAAACCCTTTTGGACAAAGCTGCCTTGCTGCAGTAGTGGTGCAGACCCTGGACCTGGAACAAGAATCACAGCCAACTGCTTTTGAAGGTGGAACCACTGCTCAAGCCCCGCTCTAATGTGAAAAGTACGGCTGGATGTGAGAGCAAGTAGAAGGACCATTTTGGGATTAAGGAACAGTACCCTAAGTGGATAAAGTGAGGCAACCTCACATCATGCTGAGGCAAAAATGGGAAAACGATTACAAAAAACGCTACATAAGTTGAATGTAAAGTTTACTTTAATATAAATCTTGTTAAAATCACAGCCAGGCAGGCTGGAGGGTTTTTTTTAAAGCCACAGTTGCTGTCTGATTTTTTGATTCATAACTGATAAATACATGACTGTCAGTTACTGCTGTTGTATTTATTTATGACCTCATAAATATTGTGTATCTTCTCTTGTATTATTTGTAGGGCAGGTGCAAACACCAACAATGTGCAATGGGCCTGTCTGACGCAACTGCAAAGTGCACTCTGAACATGATGCTTGATAAGTGAGACATTAGACTGTGCAAGTGTGAATTGAGAATGTTTGGCGTCAATCCTGTTATGCTTACATCAGAAATCTTTTTCTGTCTTTGTAGATTTTGCTCCTCTCCCACAGAGCTGAAATTTATCCAGCAGCAATGTCTAGCTCTAGCCAGGATGCTAAACAGTCCCAGGTGCTGTCAGAGCTAAGCTAACACAATAGGCCCACCTAAACTGTAAGGCCTTTGGTTTCACCTCAAACTGTAGGCAGCTCTCACTTAAGCATCCGAACTATAACATGAAAGTAATGGGATAAGTAATTGAGCTAACCTTTGTGCACTCAATCCCTGTCATGCATAACATCTATATTTCAACTGCTATGAATCTCAGTTACATTTCTGTGTTTTATGGGCAGGGACTGTTTTGTTTCGTTAAGTCCTCTTTAAGCTTGTTCAATGGAGGTGCTCAGTGCTTGCTGCCAATCATTTGGGCAGCTTTATATAACTAAAGGATGCCAAACCCAAAACCACTCTAGATAAATTTGTTGGCTTTTGTAAATCCTGCTCTTGTTTAACCAGTAAGGTTAAGGTATTTTGTTGAACTTCCTACATCACACACAATACTTCCTGTTTCTGTTTTAGAAGTACTATATGTGTCTGCGTGATAAAAGAAGCAGAACAAACTTGACTTTTTGTTTGAGTTTCTGCTCTGAATTTGATACACAGTTTTAGTCTTTAGCAACTGAGCGCTATGCAAAAGCAGAGGTGCCCAGCTGCTACTTTGATGCTTGTAATCCTCCTGTTTGTCAGGTGTGGGTAGCATAGCAGTCAGCATGGTATCTACACCGCTTAAATGACTATTTGCCAGCAGTATGTGAAGGCAGTGTGATTGCAGACATAAGCAGGTGAAGGGAGGGGTGCGGTGACTACGTGCTTGCAGAGTGGTTTTACAGAGGCCAGGTTAAGGGGACAGAGGAAGAGAAAGAGCAGTGGATAGATCATGATAAACTACGCTCTGCCACCATGCTCTGGCTATAGACATGCCATGCACATTATGCCTAAATGCATACCAAGAATGAGGTAAACAATATACTATACGTCACACCCATCAGAGACCTTCTTATATTCCTAAGTAAGTCATAGAAGCTCTCCACCACTGCACCTACATCCCTTTAACCACCCTTTTAAGCCCTTATCTTTTCTTCCTTTTCCTTTTTTTCTTCTAGTTCTAGGAGACCAGCAGTTCTAGATAGCAGCCAAAATCCCTCAATGACATCATCGGTTCCACTGCTTCTATCACCACATTACCCTAAAAATCTTTTCAACAGTGTTGTTATCTCCTCTGGCAACAGGCCAATCATTTGTTGACGGTGCTCCTTGTCACTCCATCCCCTAATAGGAAACACAAGCATCCTTATACAGTATACACACGGATGCATGCATGCATGCTCGCTGCCACCTCTGCCATGGAGAATGAGCCAATGTCTGCAGCAAGCAGACTTTGTGAAAACATGTCAGCACATATCCACTTTCTCTGAGGCCATTTTAGCTCGTTTAACTTGTCTGAAACCGAACACAAAGAAACTGAACACAAACAGTACAAAGCTGCTCTGAACCTGTATTCCAGTGCAGCTGAAACCTTTTTCATATCGTTTTACATCAGCAGCACCACGCAAAGAAATGGGCTGGGAATAGTAGACATCTCTCTGACTTAAGCTTTAACACAGAGAGCATGTAGCCATGCCAAGTGGATCCCACCCCACAGCTGCAACACTGCAGCTTTTGGCCTGCATTGGAAGCACAGACACAAATCACTAATGTAAACCCTCAAAGACAGCCAAAGAAATAAACCCAAGCAACAGCAAAAAAAAAAAAAAAAAAAAAAAAAGAAAAAAAAAAAAAATCATTTACAGAC
>VUQR01006942.1:1334-13554 GCA_015108515.1 Hemichromis elongatus | reverse complement strand
CCCGGCTCTGCCCCCACTCCCCTCACCCCCCTCTTCTGCCCCACAAATTTTCTGAACTCTAACACACAAACACTCACACACATACAAACTGACCTGCACCAGTCACTTTGTGCAGCATTGGTCTGCCAACTACCTCACACCACTCATAGTCAGGTACAAAGACTGCCCTGTCACTTTTACACCTTACAAGCTCTGCTGCATTACATTGTTTACGTGGTTTGCACTCTCCACCATGTGCTCCTTACTTGTATATTGTGCTTTTACGTGTTTTAAATTGTATATACTATACTTAGTTGTAATGTTACTGTTTGTATTTAATGTTACTTGTATGCACCATGGGTCTGAGAGCAACGCAATTTCAATTCTCTGTATGTCCTGTACATGTGGTAGAATTGACAATAAAGTTGACTTTAACTTTGTATTTGGTGAGTATTACTCAAAATAGTTCATTTTTTTATCTTTTAATTTACTTTTACATTTTATTTAGCCTCAGATACAGACACGAAGAAAAAATGAGTTATGTTTTAAAAAACAACTGAGTTGTATGTAAACATTTGATGTTTAAATTTATATTTCGACAGGCGTATTACTTGTCACACAAACATGTATAGAATTGCTTTTTCATGCTTCACAGGTTGGATGTCGGTTTATAGTGAGGATTAAGAAAGAAATGTGCTCAATGCTCTTGGGTGAAAATTAAATTGCTTTAATACTGATGCATAATTTTGATATTTTACAGCTCTGATACTCCTCCTGTGAAAACATAGATTGGTCTTCATTTCACTCTGAATACTCACCAGTATTACAAAGCCTTTGCAGTGACACTCAAAGTGTATTTACTGTAGCTCTCACATTGTCTGTGTGGACAGGATACCAAAAGCATCATATAAAACTCAAAACAGCTAAAATACAAAGATAAGCAGGTCAAGAAGGGGTAAGCAAACTAAAAGTACACATAAAACCAGGGACAGGCTGGCATCTCTGACATTCATCAAAAACTAGCCTCTTGCTCCCTCTCCCAGGCGTAAATCCCTCAACTTTTCCCTCTTCCTAAGAAACCAAATACCATGTGTTGCCCTATTTTTGGATTGATTGACATGTTGCATTTTCCATCAATAGGAGAGAGCGTATCATGTTTTTTTGTTCTTTTTGGCTTGCAAGCACTTTCAGTTTGTGAAAGTCCAGTTTTTACTGTTTCTTCTTGCACTAAATGTAACAACAGTATTCGGAAAAAGCATGGCGCAAACTTTTTATCATAGCTTTGGTTTTACTTGGCCTGTCAATGCAACTTCAAAAACCATTATATAGTTTGACATAAGTTTAAATGGCGAGTCAGCAAGGCTGCGTTTTGCTGCTTCGTTAAATAGGTCATGTGATTTAGACGGTGTTTAAAAAAAATGCTTGATGACAAATTAACTTATTTTTTCTCCCCCCCCCCATCAGTGTGTGGATGAAAATACAGTAAAAAATAACCATTTTCCTAATATGAAGTATAGCAACAATCCTTTTAACACAAAGCTTTTTAAAATCTCTTAAAGAGATCGAGACATGCGATCTGATCTTTAAAGGAGTCAGTTGTCAAAGATGTCAAAGAGTTCCTGGAGCTCTTACAAAGACAGCGCGACCTTAACACCAATGTCAAGTTTTGCTTTGTAGATATGCTTTTTGGAAACGAATGAATTCTTCTTCAGAGAATGGAGTCCTGCCTTCCCTGGACTCCGAGACAGCCATCTCAGTTAAAGGACATTTTGACATTCTGGTTTGATGCAGAGCAGAAAACAGAGCCTGTAAAACAGCTTTCACTGCACTCATTTCACACCTAAGGATACACTGAAGAAACTCCAGTCAGAATGTTTACACCATATTGCAAAAAAATTACTAGTGAGTTTCTGACTGGTATACAGTTGAATTTTACAATAATGTTTTTGACCACTAAATTCTTAAAATTAAGAATTTTTGTTTTTTTTTTAATTCAATTTTGTGCTGGATTGAATAAATATGATGGTTGCACAGCAAAAGGAGAACAATTAGTAGATAATATAATGCAAAGAGAAAATTCTGAGAAAGGTGTGCAAAAGGTATTCATATTATTACAGCTAAGAAAATCATTCTGATAAATGTGTGCAGGCCAAAATATACTTAAGAGGAAATAACTGCATATATTTTTTTTTTTATTTATTAACATGAAAGTCCAGAAAAGTTATTGATATAATAAACCAAAATTTCACAATAATCATAAATGTTCAGGCTTGGGATCACAAAAAGATAATTGGAGATGGTTTAACTAAAAACGTCATGATTTAAGATGCAATGACTGAGTTTGTTAAAATTAATCATATGCTCACATTTAATACAATTATTTTCTGAGTTATAGTAAGAGTACAATCTGGGAACTTTTGTTGTATTTCCATTAGACTGTCTACTGATATTTTTTAATTTTTGCTGTAAACGTGTCATTATTGCTCAGCACATCATTAAAAAGGAATGAAAATGGGATTTTCTTTATTTTCCCAAGAAATTCAATTTACACTATTTTCAAATTCAGTTAAAAACCATTCAGAAATTGACATTAACCCTAACCCTTATGCAAATTAAAGAAATGTTTAAAAAAAAAAAATCGGCTGATTTGTGATATAATTACCCATATGCAACCCTTCATCTAGTGCCAATTTGAAATAAGCAGTTAACCTCACATGCATGAATCTGTTTGTGTACAGGCAAAAGGGGGAACATGCTAGCTACACATATAAGGGCAACCATAGCCCCAGGATCCTGCTACTGTGCCACCTTACTGCTTTATGTCTAAATGTGTCCAAATATAAAGCTGTTAAAAACAAAACCCACTTACTGGCTGATAAAAGAAATGGGCTGGGCCTATATGAAACAGATCTTTATCTCCTTCATGGTGTATTCCATTTGGATACCTGAAAGTTTGGCATTTAGTTTCTCTGATCGACAGCTTTGCTGACAAAGAAGCTGTAGCATTTCCTTCTACTGTAGTGGACCTGTCCACCCAGTCTGCACCATGCAGTTGCATTTCTTGACATTTTAATATAACTGTCTGTAAACTCGTATTTTGCTTTTTGTTACAGACTGTAAAATAAGCAATGGTACATTAGTTTTCAGTTTTGTATGTTCCAGGTTGAATTAAACTTTATGAAAGCTGCTTGATATCAAGTCAAGACTTTAGAAACTTTGTTTTAGGCTTTTCTGAAGCAACCAGGAGAAAAACTACTGTAGCAAAACTGTTGTTAAGAACTAGAGAGACATCTGTCTGCAGCCAACGGGCACTGTGGCCCTTAGAGGTTACATGTTTGGACACCAGTGTACAATATTTCATAGATCTTTAATATTCTAAAAAAAAAATAAAAAATTATTTTATTAATTTTATAGTTGATCATTTTTATTTATTTAGGTTTTACACATACATACACATTTCAATAGGGCAAGAAATTACACTAGTTGCATGTAAAAGCTGCATGCAGGTATTGTCAGTGTCCCAAAGGCAGGAAACTGTTCTACTGGTGTACATTTGCTTTAAAAACAAAAGAAAGAAGACACAAAGCAAATGGATATAAAGCATGTGCTCACCCTAAAAAATGGTTTTACAGCAGCATTGTTTGGCAACAGAAACAGTCTGTACACAATCATGGATAATTTAAGTCCCATGTTCTGTAATGTTTCTTCTTTCTCACTGCTTCCAGTTCAAAATAATAATTTCATTCTGCTCACACTCCTGAAAGCACAACATTTAGTGGAAGACAAAAGTGCTACTCCACACATACTGCACAGTGCTTGACTCTCAAACTTGCTTTGTAATAGGAAGAGTTTTACAGCCATGTACCAAACACAACGCAAAAGATGTTGTGATGTATGTGAGAAGCTGGGACTAGAAATCAACTCAAAAGGCTATAATAAAGTTACAGGTTCTTTACTTTAGTGCAAAAAAAAAAAACAAACACATTTTGTTTAAGCTCAATGGTGTGGCTCCAGTCTTTTTTTCTGCAATTCTGCTAAATGGTGCAGGTAAAGCAAACCATTTCTAAATGTTCTTCTAATCAGAGAGGATCAGAAAGCAAACCAACAGTAAATGTTTGCTCCTAACAAGTGTGTGTGTGTGTCCAAAATCTGCTTTATCCTTTTACTCACTGCTACAGCTTAACAAAGGCCCAACTGTGCAGTTGTCTTCTGTCACTTCACAAGTTGAAGCAACAATGGCCAGCTGTTTTAAAGAGACTATAATAATTATAATGCTCTGATTAAACTGGAGACTCTGGAGCCTTACATCTGTAACAGCAAGAGTGGCTTAGTCTGACAACGTGGAGGTTTGAGTCTGCATTTACAAGAAAAAGAACAAAAGGTCATTTAAAATCTCTTATACTGCAAAGCAGAATTTCTGATCTTTTTACTCATTCGGATGTGTGGTGTCTTATCAGTAGCAATGGTACACATAAGCTGATAATGCATAGAATAGAAGCCACAACTCAGAACCAGGAGTGTGGAGTAGTTTCTATTACAGTTACACTGAATGAATCCCTCTGCAAATGTCCCTAGGCCGTTTCAATACCTCCAACAAATCATCTGCGCTTTACTCAAATATCTATCATCATGAAGCAATGGAATATCATGGAGAATCATCGTTACTACTACATACCACACACACATTTCCCACTCACTGGTGGAGTGTCTTACTTCTGCATTTGTCCAGTGTTCACATGTATACACAAAATCACATCTATACAGGCAGAAAGCATCAGGTTAAGAAGAATTCCATTAAAGGACAGTGTGGAGTTTTTGACAGAAGGTGGTGTGAGTCACTCATCAGTTCATGTTCATTTGCACAATACCACAACTGAACATGAACAAGCTCAAAAGACTGATCCTCACATCACATCTAAACAAACACATGACAACTAGTTAGCAGCTCCTTCAACTTATGTCAGATATCCAAACCACACCTTCTATTAAAGGTAATATTAGTATTTCTGTCAGTAAAATTAAATAAACCTGTGAGCAACAATTAGCACATGTACTAAACATTGCTCTGGTCTCACTCTATCACTCTGAGGATGTTCCACCTGGTTTTACTTGCTGTGCTGAAGATACTGCTGAGTGAACATGTTGAGCTCACTGTCCAGCCAGCCTGCTTTGTTCCTGAAAAAGCATAGAGACACAAACGCATGTTTAAAAAAACTAATAAGTACATAAATGACAAAAAACACAAGCTCTGCAATTATGCAACAAGTTGCATGTTTAAAAGAGACACCATCCAAAAAATAAAAATCAATGAAGAGGCGCTACATATGTTTCTCCTCCCATTCATAGTGACAAAAAATAAAATTCTGACATCCATCTTCTTCTGCTTATACAAAACCAGGTCGTGGGGGCAGCAGCCTAAGGACGGTACATTCAACGGCTGCAGCTCTCCCGCTGCGAACCGTACACATCACCAGCACCACAAGCAGAGCACAGATTTTAAGTTGGTGAGGCGTGATTGTAGATACTGCTGCAGGTGAGTCCATCTCACCTGCAGCGGCATAGCACAACACGCCCTGCCATATACCGCCTTCCCCCGACTGAGGCTGGGCAGCCATTCGGCCGAAACTACCCAGCATTGTAGAACAGCCACAATAGTAAATTTTCTATTTAATTATAAACTTTGTCCTAAAAAATCGGCGTGGATGCAGCGTTTACAAAGTTTGTTTTCGTCATGTCAGAGTTCGGTGATCAGGTGCTTTCATGGAGGACTCCTGCGAGCTTATTCCCAGTAAAGGTTTTAATGGTGATCACAGTAAAAGCACTGCTGCTTTAGACCAGAAACATTTTTTCCCCACTCTCAGCAGTTGTGTTACCAGTATTCAGACTTTTTATTCACATGCTGCTGTTAATTAGGTTTCTATTACAGGTCCCTTCTGCATCACAAATGTGGGCGAATGTCTCTAGTTTACATCATCTCATCAAAGAATTTGAGTCCATAATTTTTTATAATCGAATTACTCGATGAATCACAACAGCCCCACAAATGTATCTAGTGTGAAGTCATTCTTCCTCAAGATACAGCTAGTTGATACAGCTTCAAGGGAACTCTTTGGATCCACGCTTGAACAGAACACACGGACAAGTAAGAGTGAGATAAAAGAGACAGCACAACATGCTGATGATAAATTGGATCTGCCTTACTAAGAGCTCATGTTGCACCTCCCCATATATGAAAATGCGTTGTTGTGTGCACACAGGTTCAGGCTCAGACTTCTGTTTGTTTGCAGAGACACTCGATCATTTCATCTCCCCGACCCCCACACCATCAGAGACTGGTTCCTAAACTCACCCTGGTGAGTGGTGAGCAGTGGCCAGAGCAAAAAAAAAAAAACACAGGCTCAACCTTAGAGATATTGTGAGGAATACGCCTCCACATCAAAAAGGAGACAGGGGAGATTGTTCAGGAATCTGATTAAGATGGATCCTAGGAAAAGTGGTTCCAGGCACTTCCTACCAGAAGGAGACTGTGGGGTGGACCCAGAAAATGTTGAAACATGCGTTACCAGTCTCATAGGGCTGATGCACAGAGGCCAAAAAACTTTCCCATTCACATTCACACCTATGGCCAATTCCAAATCATAAATTAATCTGATGTGCCTGTCTTTGGAGTGTGGTAGCAAGCCCAGATACTTAAGAGAACAGGGAGGACATGCAAACATCGCATAGAAAGGCCCCACCTTGTCGGCAGGTTGGAAACTAGAACTCTTTGGAATAGCTTTTCACTTATTGCTGACTAATAATGTAAGTGTTTTACAGGTTTTGACAGTTAGCTTCCTCTTTCCACCATTGCAGTTTCATTTTAACTGGAATTATGTTTATAGTCAGGACTCCTAAGTCTCTAGATTGTAAAGAGGGACAGACAGCATGCATGAGGTTAGCATTTTTACCGTAGCAGCTTAGCCTTGCCCTGGAGGCTGTCCAGCAGCTCAATCTTGCTGTTCATGTCAGTGATGTCATCTTCAAGATTTTGACGGGTGATGTCTACCTGCTGGCAGAGCTGAGCAAACACCCCAGCCAATTCCCTGTTGACCACACACAGCGTTAGAAAGGCTCGACAATATTCAGTGTTGGATCATAAACATACCTGGCATTCTCTCCTGTAACTGTGTGCTTACTGCTGGACTTGGTGGCTGCAGTTTGATCCAGTGTAACTGACAATGAGCTGTAGCTTCTCACTGGCGTAATCCACAAACTGCCTCTTAAAGGCTCTTTCTTTGGCCTTGGTGGTCCAGGTGAGCCGCTCATAGATGTAGAGGAGCCCGTAAAGGCCCAGTGACAGAGCGATGAGACGCCAGCCCACTGCTTTCCAGATCTACACAAAATTAAAACTCAAGGTCAGCCTGACACATAGGCTGAACACTAAGTCTAAGTTTAATGGTTGGCTACTATGAAGTAATAAAAGGAAAGAAAATAAACCCAGCCTTCACAAAGGTAGCCTGGAATCTTTATAGTGCAAACATATGAATAACTCTTTAATAATAACTGATAAAATGATGAATTAAATGGGAAAGTCTTTCTGGCAACTGTTGCAGGTGGTGAGTAAACACTGTTGCTGTGGTTTGATTGTGTTTTTTGCCAGCACGAAATCACAGTTCAGATCATTTTAACTTCAAGTCCCACCTCACAACAGGAAATGCAAGAATTGGCACATTTTCAGAGCTTCGCCATTCACTCTGTTGTGCATTATCATACTTTTGTTGCCTTGAATGCTTAATCCCATCATTACCTCTTTGATTGTGGAATACCAAAACAGATTTGTTTTTCTTTTTCAGCTCCGTCCCTAATATTTTATTCAATTGTGTTTGTGTGCCGTGTGTTTGTAGATCCTCACCACTCCACCAACGACAAGAACACCCATGGAAGTCCGGGAAGTGAGGGAAGCAAGACCAGTCACCATAGAGACCATGAGCTCCTCCTGGGTCATGGAGCTTTGCGGGAATGGAGGCATGCTGGTGCTGACTGGTGTCAAGGCCATTGGGCGAGGAACCTGTAGAGACTACAGAGCTATTAACCTCACAAAACACATAGCCCTGTACAGACAACATCCACCTCTGGTCTTTTTGTAGGACACAGATGAAGCTGAAAAGGACGCTTTCTATAACTGTTACGGCCCTAGCAGGGCCTCCTCCTGAAATTGCCTGTGTGGGCGTGGCCTACGATCTCTCCTGCCTTAGTTGCCACCTTTCTTTTATAGCACAGCTGGTTTCCATCGGCAATTAAGGTGTTTAAAGGCAGAGAAACGTGAGCTCTGGTGCCATGTGTGTGTTTGCAGCTAGTGAGCTGTATGTTGTTGGTTGCTTGCTCCTGCTCGATGAAGAGGAGTGTGTTTGGTCACTATTCTTTTATTGACTTACTTTACAGTTCACTGACCAATGCTTGAGTTTTGTTTCTTTAAATGGTGATAGTGGCTTGCCCGTCTCTTTTAGTTGAGTTATTAATAGAAGCTTTAATAAAACTCTTTAATTTAACCATTTTGCCTCTCTGTCTCCTCTTTTCGACCCAGACACTTTTTGTTACTTCCCTTTCATCACCTGGACCCTTTTGGGGGAACATAACAATAGCAATTTAGTTAGAATCCTAAATGATTGGCATAATCACCTATGCATCATATATGCTTTTTAATGGAGTAAATGGTGCTTCTGGCAATGTTACCTGATCGTTGTAGCCCATGAGAACGCGTCGGGTATTCTTGGGTCCAAGGAAGCGGTTGACCAGCATCGTCCAGCCCAGAGAGAAGTGGAAGCTGATATCTTCCTGAAAGTCACTGCAAAGCTTGTCACAGGCTAGGTCATAACTGAGGCTGAAGCACTGGCTTCGAGGCACCAGCTTATCAACCTGCTCTCTCACGGCGCCGGGCAGCAGAGGCTTCAGACCCTCTGCACACATGAACAGAAAACAGCTACGTCATTGTGAAGATAAATAATCATTTTCTGCTCAGCTATCAAATACAACACAACAGCAATAACAACAACAGAATTTTGAAACAATAACTGTTCCATATAGTGTAGCTAGCTGCATGCCATGAATACACGTGTGACTGGTAATCATAGCTGAAGCCAGTGGTTTAAACCTCATAGTGGCTTAAAGTAAACAGGAGCCTGTTGAAGTAGAAAGATGGACATGTTACCAATCATGTCATTCTGTGTGGTCTGCAATGCACTGCTGATGGAGGTGGAGCACCTCTCTGACATGTTCTTGCCCAGACCCTCTTCTATGTGCCGATGGAGTTCCTACAACAGACAATGGCAACGAAAAGTTAAAGTATTCGTTTCTTTTTTCTTGAAAAGTTTAATGACAGTCCCTTATGTAAGAAGTCATTACAGACCACATTCTGTATGGCTCTGTCACTGACGCCTTTGATTAAACCACAATTTGAGAACCTTTTTTCTATAGTGTGGAATACCGTATCGTCCCTGATATGACCCTGGGATGAAATTTTGGAGTCCAAAGTGAGACCCAGATTGTGAGCTTCTGTGGATGGTGAGATGGGACAAGTGTCAATGTCAGTGAGTAGATCTCCATCTTTTGGAGTAGGGCTTTTAAAGGCCACTCTGACCTGACTGAACATGAATGGCAAATCGTTTAGAGAGAATTGGCCAAAATGCTGAAAAGGGGGATGAAAAGTCACCCAGTGAGTGGTGTAGCCCCAAAGTTCTTGTAGTGAAGGGTCTATATGGACCTATATGGTTCTGTGTCAACTACCGACTAAGGTGAACTAAGGTGTCTGATGCCTACCCCACGCCCTGAGGCAATGAGCTCCTGGAACAGTAAGGCACGGCTCTATTTTTCACAAGGTGTGGCTCCCGAAAGCCCTACTCCAGACGACTGGAGATCTACTTACTGACATAGAAATCTAGTGACACCTAGATTGTTAACTTCACCATCCTCAGACATGATATACTGATTTATACTCTGTTATACACTGGCTACTGGCTGGTCATTAGTGGTGTTTGCCTTGGAACAAATCTCACGATCTCGTGGATGCAATTTTTGCCCAGTCATTCTCATGACTCAGTTAATGCAGGCTTTCCTGTGACAGAGCCCTGCCTTCAGGTCAGGAGATGATGCTCAAGGTAAAGGTGAAGAGGATGAGGTGAAGGTGGAGAAAGAGATGGTGCATGTACAGATATCAAATGGTCTCATAGTTTGAATTGTGATATTATTGCTGATATAATAAAACTTCTAAGGAGTAATACATGGCTAGCTCGACTACTGTATTTGTTATGCTCTTCTTTCCAAGCTCCTTAAGTTTGATATAAGAATAAATGATTTTAGGTTCTAAGGTATGGTATCAAAAAAATCTGTCAGTTTTCACTGATTGACAGCAGTATTTCAAGTGGCGAGAATATTGTGCAAATTAGCATAACCTGATGTACTTGTACTACTCCCAAAAAGTTGATTCTGTTCATTTGGACATAGCGTTTTCAGCAGGAGAAGTGTATCCTCACTCATTTAAGTTTGCATATTGACTGAAACTAGCACCAGTGGCGAACAATGGGCTGTGAGGTCAGTTCCTTAATCATTCACTAGGGAGGATATGAAAAATAACAGTTTAGCCTTCTTTGACTGTGAGATTTCGATCGTTAACGGAGGACATTTAAAAGTTGATGTGTACTGTAAACCAACATATACGGATCAGTATTTAAGGTTTGACTCTCAACTGGGTGTCATCAGGACGCTACAACACCATCAGCCAGGGAAGCAGAAGAACATCATATCAAGAAGGCCCTGAGTAAATGTAAAAGTCTGAGTTAAACTCACATTTTTGTAGACCTTGAGCACCACTGGTGATGGATGGAAGTCCATATGGAAGTCATCCACCAGCACATGGAGCTTCCTGATTTCCTCTGCCATGGCATTAGAAACCTAAAAGAACAACCACCCTCTTTTTAATTGCTCTTTTTAGCTGAATCCATATAAACCAGGACAGTCACTCTGTGACTCTGTGGGATTCACCTGTCTCTCCACCTCCTCGGTAATCTTCTTGATCTTGGACTTACAGTCCATGGTCAGTAGATCCAACTGCTTGTCGATGAATTCCAATCTTTCCTGGCGGTCCTCTTTGGTCTCCAGGCAATAAACTCTACATAAAAATCAGTCTATTCAAGGTGGAGATGTGCTGCACACATGGGTCTTAATTACAATGAAAACCATTTATGGGAATTCTTTCCCTTAGGCACTCTGTGGCTAAAAGAGGAGGGCAATGCTCAGCATATACAAATACTGTTTTTAATCACAGACTCACCTCTGCTCCTGTGCAGCTATATATACAGAATCCATAATGTGACGCAGGGCTTCAGAGATCTGCTTGGCCCTCACTGTATGCTGCTCAAACTTGGTCTTCACTGCAGACTGTGATATACACTCCTAAATACAGTAGACAGATCAGAAATTCAGATATCAAATCAAGAAAAATGACAGAATGCAACTAAATGCAATTACAAATGCGATGCAATTATAGGTAAATTTCCAGCTTTAAATCACAAATCTAGTTAGACTAAGTTACCTGTTTATTCTTTATTTAAACGGGACAATGCACATTAATTAACATGAGATCTTAAGCTCACTATGTAAATATACCAGATTTAGCCAGCAAGGAATCTTTTCATCCACAGAGCCTGGCAGGTTTAGAATAACTAAAATTATGATTTTCAATGTTGTTTAGAATCCTTTGCAAGCAGTGCCTGAATTTTGAAACCCATAGAAGTGACAAAAACTTAACTGCTGCTCCATTCTCTGTGCAACTTTCTGTACTGTATTTGTGCTGTTCTTTCAAATTTGTCACAATCTGAGCAGAAAGAATAGCTTCATATGCTTCTCCTGCATAATCAACAATGGATGCTAAGTGGAAACCATGCCCATGCATCATCATGTCTTAGTTGATGTTATGACCTTATCACTTAGATCACCTGCCATAGGCTGACCTCTCTGTGTCTATAAATTCTCTATAGTCCCCTCTAATTCACATGTTTCTTTTGACTTTTTCTTTAATAATTTTTATTTTCTGTTATTTCAGTGATTACATATATAATATATTATCGTATAGTATCACAATATCTAAGATGACAGGCAGGAGAAAAAAAAGGAAGGAGGGAGAAAATATAATACTCCATAGTCCAGTCCTGTCCAATCTGATCGTAATAACAGAAAGGGGGGGGGGGGGGGGGGAAAAACACAAAAA
>VUQR01006939.1:1445-11851 GCA_015108515.1 Hemichromis elongatus | reverse complement strand
AAAAAAATACAAACAAACAAAAAAACAACAACTTAAAAAAAACAAAAAAAACAGCATCGCACCTAAAGCGCACACGCTCTCCCCTTCAGACGTGTGCTCGGCTCCCTGATTGAAAGTCGTAATTAAGAGAGTGGGGAGGAATTAGATGCAGAACGAGCTGTCAGAAAGTCACATTTAAGTGAGGGATGCACTGCTCTCTGCAGTAAAAATTTAAATGATATAAATTGCCATTTAAGTGTAGCGCGGGCTAATGTTTTGTCACAAATTAATGTGACACAAGGCAGCAATGACAATCAAGGGCTGCCTCATTCTAATTTGGTTGTGTTTAGAGGGCTTTTGTGAGCCAGCAGCTTTACACAAATTAACACAATTGCCGGTTTTTATGAGGAAACCATAAATGCCTCTTCCCTCCTTTGCCCGCTAATGAGGAGAGAAAACGGCTTGTATCTGTGGCGTTATGACGACGTCTGCAGGAGAGCAACATGGTGCTCTTATCCGCTCACGACTAGCAGAGAAAAGAACAAAGACAGAAGCTGAAATGGCTCCCTAATGAACTACGAGAGTTCTCTAATGTCTTGATGCTCTTTTATGATCAGATATGGATTTACTGTGCTTTTTGCTCGTTATAGAAATCATTGGCAGATTCCATCAGAGGAACAATTAGAAGAACATTCAGCTTTCTCTGAGAAATTCACCTTTGAGGGGTATTAGTAATAATTGCTGTTCAGTTAATGGCATGTTAGGGGAGTTGCCTTTTGTTGCATCTGTTGAGATCTTAGATAAACCTAACCCTCTGTCTTCACCTCTTTTTAAAGGCCCTGGAGAGCGAGTTTGTGTCCTGCCAGCTTCACCAGTGGATCGATTTGATCTTCGGCTACAAGCAGCAGGGACCCGAAGCCGCCAGAGCCCTCAATGTTTTCTATTATCTGACCTATGAAGGCGCAGTCAACCTCAGCTCAATCAACGACCCCATGCTCAGAGAGGTGATACAGCGCGTGCATGTACACACACACATTTTAATACACGCAGCTGATTTAACTGCCTTCGCAGACCATGCTGAGTAAGGAGAAAAATCCTTATTAGAGGTAAGTACTCTTGAGCAGTAGTGCTCTCAGATGGATGCTTAATCTGGATATATTATAAAAGCACATGTCTACCCTCTGCATCTGTATGTCAGGGAGGGTTTTGATGCCATTAGCCATGTTAAAGTGCTTGGAGAGTGGCATGGGAGAGCTAAGCTAACAATCTGCTGCACAGCATTGCTGAGCGAAGCCTTTTCCTTTGTGCGATACCTTTTGAAAGCACTCCACCAAGTGTTCCACTTTAACGCCTTAAAGCCGCCTCCTCGGCTTTCATTCATTATTCAGCAAGCTCACTTTGTACTGCTGCACACACAAGCAACACTGTCCTGCCCGAAAGCAACCAGACAAAACACAGTGTTGAAAAGAAAAACACAGCTAGCTTGCCCATAGCCAAACACCGGCATGACAACTTCACCAATCTGCTGTAGAAGGCAGCTAGCCAGCAGCGGGCCAATTGACCCTGCTCCCATCAGCCTTTTTGACATCTGCATTTTAGTGCCAAGAGGGGCGCATATTCTATTGCTTTTCTCTCCAGAGAAAAGTGACCAGGCGTTGGCTTTCTTTTAAGTGGTTATTCGTGTCTACTGGTTATTGTGGCTGTTTGTAGGCAACTTCTGAGATCTGGAAACATCCATACAGAAAATTCCAACACAAGGACAAACAAAATGAACAGATGGATCTCCGTTTAAAGTTCAAACAGATCATCTTCACATCGCCCCGGCTGAATACAACAACAGAACAGTCGAGAAAAGGCAATGTTTTTACCTTTAAGAGAGACTCACTATGGTGCTAACATATAAATGGTGATGAGTTCAGAACACACCAAGCAGCCAAACACCCTTTTGCCTCCACTGTACTGCTGCCCTTCATGCTCAGTGACTGGAGCATCGCAGGCACCAGGGGTAGATCCTTGATTTATCACCTCATTCACCCCAATTCCCATCCAGATGTGCTTTGGCCTTTATTCACTCTCTCTCTCACACATACACACATACGCAGACATGCAGATTCATTATCTGGGTTCACCGGTCATTTCCACTCTCAGCCCATTACCCATTCTTCTGTTTAACACACGCACACACACACAGAGCAGAAAATTGGATCACTGGCGCTCCACTATTTCTGCCAAGCTGTTCCAGTGACAATGGGATTGATAATCTACCAACATACACACAGACCTCAGAGGGAGGTGCTTGTGATTTGAGTGGCATTGAAATAGCATCTTCGACTGGTGACTTTAAGGATGCATACTTAGGATTTGTATGCTTTGGTACCACATTTAGCATTTTACTGTCTCTTATGTTAGTCTCTGGATCAGTATAATATTTAAAATTGCTTGAAGTGTTCTGCATTGGTGCACTGGTTCAAATTTGTGTGTAAAATGTCTTCAGATTTCAGTTTTCTAGAAAATATAGTGTGTATTCATGGACGTTGGTGTAGTTTAATTAACATTATTAAATGATGTTTTGAAAGACTACAATGGCAGCGTAGCACAGGAGCTCATGTTAAAAATCAGTAGTCATTATTTGTGTAATGCTGTAAAGTTAGTTTCTTGTTGTTTCCTCCTCCCTGATGCTGTGATTGCACTTTGCTGGGTGAAAACTCCCCGAGCCTGAGCACTTTAATTAGTTAAATAAACCAAAGCAGCGTTACCCCAGTGAGCTAATCCAAGGCTCTCCTTCAACTGTGTTTGTGCGGAAGGAAACGTGCCCTGTCTGTGCAGAAGGCGGAAACACAGTTCCAGGCCTGGGCCTCGTCACGGCTGGCCACTGGGGGTGGCTGAGGGCTGCAGGAGCTTTGGGACTGAAGGTTTGGGGTCTGAAAGTGTCCCTAGAGTATGCCATTACTGAGTGACAACTGTTTCAGTCTGAGCTGTGGTCTGGGCCAGACTAGCCCGCATTAGGACAGGCCCCGGGGCTGCTCAGTGTCAGGGGGGGGGGGCGGTTCACAGATGTGTGTGCATTTATGTGTGTGTGTGTACGTTTTTCTGTGTGTATATTTAGGTGGGAAAATGTAGTAGACCGCGCTGGAGGGTTCTGTATTTTTGCTTCGCTGATTTCTGTATTGCTGCCATGCCGTTTCACAGAGGCTAACTCTCCCTGTAGCCCACACACAAATACATACGCACAAGATTTGTATGGCTCATACCTTGATGTGTTTCTACATATGCATGTATATGTATACATTCATTCATTGGTATGTGTATACCTTTGTATATTTATGTGTGCTCATCAGCATAAATGCACACGGTTGTGTGTTTATGTGTGCATTTCTGTTCCGGGAGAAAGTTTGGAATATCTCAGCACAGATTAGTGAGTGCTGTGGAGACCAGTGCAGTGTTTTTCAAAACCATGATTACTTCCTGCACTACCTCTTGCCTCCCCCTCCCACCCCAAAATTCATCTGTGTGTGTGTGTGTGTGCACGTGTGCATATAGATGGCTTGCATGCACATCTGTGTTGCCTCTCGGTTGTACAAAGAGAAACGCGCCCTGTGTAGCCTACTCATCGCTGTACAGGGCTTCCCCTCTTTCACATGTGATTACGGAAAATCCCACCACCTCTCACACGAGCGACAAAACACAGAGCCCAGTTTGAATTGTATGCCGTTTGCGTAATTCGGCAGAAGACGGGAAATAAATGCCCACGCGAGTCAACCTGCTTCGACAGTAGGCCAGAGTCACTCATTAAGCATAAAACCTGATGGTTTATTTTCAGTGGACAATGTGACCTCCAGTATTTTAAGAGTCTGTCCAGTTTCCTGCTTGTTTGGCAGAAATACAAAACTATTAGGCTTTTTTTCTTTCCCTTGGAGGAGGGGGGTTGATTTGCATAAAGGAGCATGTTTTACATGGAGATCTATCTTGTCAAGTGACTGAGTAAATCAAAGGACAGGCTGAGACATCTGAGCCGAGGGCATCTCAGCCATTTAAATGTATAGAATATAGAAAACCTTCATCAGACACGGGCCAATGCTCCCAAAAGAGCTTGGCCTTGTGGAAGGCCCCTCATATAATCACCTGAGCATTGCATTGGCATATAGGGATAGGACATGCTGACCTAGACTCAGCCACTTTCCAACCTTCCACAGCCTCATAAATGTCAGATATGCACTTAATGAAGATAGGTTGAGTGGCTTTGAGCTTACGCAAAATGCTTTCCTGTGTAGTCAAAGAGATGGGCAGCATTTTGACCTTGAATAATGCAGTTATGTCACATGTCCTCCCACCAAGAGGCTAACTGTGGATGAGGTGGGAAATGTCATGATAGTGTTACACGGTGTTGCACTGTGCCGTTTGATCAGTTTACTGTGACGGACCTTTAAATCCAGTCTCACAGACCAGTGCTAATAAGTGTGCATCACACATCAGTGCATAACAGGAGCATCGCCTTTTAGATCTGGCATGCTTGCACACGTTTAGGAAATGCACTTGTAGCCTGAACACAAAACCGCAGACACTTGTTCTAACACGGAGACTGTCCCTTCCAGTCTGCTGAACAAGCACAACCATTGTTGTGTAATTTATGAATAAATGCATGAATTCTTTTCTATTTTAATTAACTTCCCATAAGAAGTACTGCTCATGCGTGTGTGCCGAAGGATTTTATGAGCTAGCGTTGGATTATTACCATCTCATTCAGAGGCTTTGGAATAAATTGATCTTGAATAAATCTTCTTAAAAAGATGTAAATATCTAAATGTAGACTAAAAAATAATGAAATCTTTGATTTTATGTCTTCTTAAAAGTCCAAAAAAGTATAAAGACCAGTGTTCACATATAAATAACATGATGCTGGATTCTTAAAGAGGCTGATGAAACCTTGTAATAGACAGTTACAATCACTACTTCCCCGCGCCTCTCTGGTTTCTGGTTAGTTTCAGACAATGGGTATGAGCAGACTCATTTCCCAACTTTTTTTTTTTTCTCTTCTCATGGAAATACCATACGCAGGCCTCAACCATGAGCTCATTCTCAGGCTGCGCCAAGTCGACTCAAACGTCTCAGCCTACACACACAAGCTGTCGCTCCTACACAGCCAGTCACAGAGCACACCAACATACTGACGGGTCTGTCACAATTTCGTGTTGGTCATCTTCCCTCTGCCTGTCCCTGGTACAAACAATCACACCGAGTTTGTCTCAGAGGACTGCTTTTGCTTACTGTTGTCTGCTTCTTCTTGTTATATGCATTTCTGCTGATACTGAATCGCATATTTTCTGTTTTTGTTTAAGAGGATTTTTTGCTCGTGCAAATTTTAAATGCTTGCTGTGATTGCTTTTCTAATTTTTTTTTTCTAAATGAGGCACTTACTTTGCACTTATGACACCCTTAATGATTAATCAACACAAATGCACCATCTACAGTTTTTAACTATCTTTTGTGTGGTCGTGCATCAAGCAGCATTTGCTGGTTCCATTTTCTAAAATTTCCCCAGGTTTTCCCCTAGTTGTTCAGTAAACGTCTGTGGCGATAACTTTTGGGGAGAGGTCATTATTATTCATTTAAGCAATAATTTGGTCAATAACAAGCCTAATAAATGTAACACTAATTAAAATGTGTGGCTGTTTTCATCCTAAAGAACAGTATCGTGGGCAAACGTGCAGCCTCATCTGTCCATACTGTGCTGTGGGCGTGTTCCCACTGCGTGCTAGCTGGCCTGACAGTGAGCTGTGTGATGATGTCCAGAGGCTGCTCAGCCGGCGTCTGCTGTGACATTTATGGTCCTATACCTCTTCATTAACACCACCTAACCAAGCCTACGAGCCCGCCTGCCCAGCCCTCCTCCGATTCCGTGTGGTTGCGGAGGATAAATTGGTGTTTGTGTGTAAATGTGTGTGTGAGAGAGAGTGAGTGTCAGACTGTGAAAAAGTGTGTTTATATGTAGACCGTGTCCTTGTGTGCTTGAGCACAAGTGCAAGCATTTTTCCCTAGCTCTATGGGCTTTTGTATTCCTCTTTGTTTTCTTTTCTTTTAGACATTGATCTTAGCATTTATCAGATGATAATAATGTGACCCTCACACACAGCAGAGTGGAATTTAACCATTTTTCACTTATAAACCGAGCCGTTACTGTTTCATTGAAATAGATCGCAGGGAACAATTATCAAAGAATAGTTCGAGTGTAAGGGAAAAAGACGTGTTTTTCTTTTTTTAATTTCTGTGTTTTTATTCCTTCCCCCTCAGGCTGTGGAGTCTCAGATTAGGAGTTTCGGACAAACTCCCTGCCAGTTGCTAATCGAGCCACACCCACCGCGAAGCTCGGCCATGCAAGTGGTGAGTAGACGCTGACAAGCATCCCAAAAATCAATGCATATACTCCAATATGTTTTAATTCTCCAGGTTAGGCTCTGGTGGGTCAGAAACTAGCTGATCATCAGTTCTACTACCTGTCCAGTTCTTGTCTTTGATCTCTGGTCAACACTTAGCAAAAACCTTTCTGCACCGCCCCCCACCCGAAACCATTCTGTTTAATTTTTCTCTTTTCATGTTTCCTTTACCTTCTGTCCCTTTTCTCCATCTACCACTGTGGGAAAATACAGTCTTGGTTTTGAAAGCATCCCCTCACTCATCATTAGTGAGGTGTGTGTGAAAGGGAGAGATCACAAACATTTGTGTGCATGTGCGTCTAGAAAGAGGTTTTCTGGAGAAAAGCACAGCTTCATGCTGGAAACCTGGGTCTGAGCCAGGTTTTCCACCTGAGCTTGGAAAAAAAAAAAGACGATCAGCGAAAGAGAACAGCAAATGGAAGTTTTGATGTGACGGCCCTTTAAGGGCCAAGGAGTTTAGTCAGCGTGCCTGCCTGTGATGGACCAAAGCCCCACGAGTCCCTATTAGCGCAGTGTCCCTGTGGTGCTGACAGCTGGCTGTAGACCACCACCCAGCGTGCGCGTGCACACACAGACACGAACGCAGGCGCTTTGCTTTGAATCCGGGGCCCGACTGTACGGGTGAATTCCTGCGTAATGTTTTTTATTTTTACACCGCCGCACCATAGTTTTCAAACATAATATTCAGGCACCATTTTTCAAACACTTTAATTCCCTCCCCGCAGCTCCACGTTGCTCCAGAACACGCCGTTCTCTTTGCTCTTTACGGATCTTCCTCTCTACTTTCTCTCCATCCTCTTCCGTGCGAGCGTGTTGTCAGAGTGTCGGCATCTGCCCATGCTGGTGGTAATGATACTGTCAGTGCTTCTGGTTAGCTGTCAGACACACCGGATTTACTCAGGTCTGTTCCTGATGTTAAACACTGATGTTCCTCTTCTTTACACACAAGGAGGAAAATAGCTTTCTGTTAGAGCTGCTTAGTACAAACACTCTATAAATGGCTGTAGAGCCTGTCTAAGCAGAGGAAACAGTCTGATAGGTCAATGAAATTACTTTTTTGTTATGACTGTTTTAGAGATGGTCTCTCCTGCCGTGTGTTCAGCTTTTACAAGAATAAATCTAATGCAACCGAGCAAGTTGCTTTAATTTTCTGTCTCTGTGTAGTCTGTTAGTCAGCTGATAGTACAAGTTTTCAAAATTAGTTACTTGTTTTGGAAGGATATTCTTTATTTTATTACTGTAAATTCAAAATATTTTAACGAAACCATACAAACACAAAAAAATAGCCTGAACTGAGAAATTAGGTGTTTCTTTTTTAGATTTATATTTTAAAGGCCATGTAATAAATTACGGTTATTATTTTTTCTTTTTTAATAATATGGGGTTTTCTTACAAACACTTCTTCTTTTACATCTGTTCATTCTTCCTCATTTAAAAGAAAAACTTAGAACATAAATACACAAACTGGCCATGAAGCTGTAGTCAGCCTATTGTGTCTTTGCCTTCTAGTGTCTTCTATAAAATGTCTAATATATGATGTATAATATCATTACTGTTTCTCTGTTAAAACTAAAAATCCTAAAACCGTGTTCTCATTTCCTCATTTACTGTAGCGTTGTTTCAAATGCAGACCTCCTTCTTCTGAACTCTTTGCTAGCTTGGTTGTGCTGCTTAACTGCTGCTTACTACTATCCTCCTCAAGCCTCCTAACGTTCTCTCTGCCCTTCTCTTTCCTCCGTCTCCTGCTTTTTTCCCTTCTCCTCCCCGCTTCCACCAACTGCTTTCTTCATCTTTGCGTTTCGCTCTTTGTCTGTCGCGCCGCACCTCGGCTATTTCCACCGTCTCTCCCCTTCATCGCGTCGTCTGTCCCGGGGCCCTGAACAGTATCTTCTCCTGCAGACGCCTCTGATGTTCACGGAGCAGATGCAGCAGGATGTTATCATGGTACTGAAGTTCCCATCTAACTCTCCTGTGACACACGTAGCGGCCAACACCCAGGCAGGTCTGACGTCACCTGCCATCATCACTGTCACCGCCAACCGCCTCTTTGCGGTCAACAAGTGGCACGGCCTGACAGGTGAGAGACTTGAATCCACGAACACGTGCATTTCAGTGAATGAATGAAGCGATGAATAATAAGTAAAATCTCAGGTAGACAGAAACGGTCCTTGTTATTTAACTGAGCATCGTTTGTTTTCACATAATTATTTTCATGCTGCTTCTGTTCATTTCTCTCCCATACGTTAGCTTCTAATTTATCAGAAGATCGACCTGCCTCGTCTCTGTGGGATGGACGTTGATTTGGGAGACAGTTGACTGTGTCTACTAGATAGCAGTATCAAATGTGACACATGTAGCAGCCAGCATTACGTCCCACGTCCACCTCCATACATCAGCCGCTTACTACACAAGACCTTATTTACTCAACGTCCATCCTGCCCTAGAAGAAACGTTAAATTTGATATCTAAGTTTATGAGGATGAACACTGATCAGATTTCACATCATCCATGCGTACCACAGGCTAGCAATGCTGGGCAATTGTTCCTGCTCGGAAGTAGTGCTTTAATTGTAGGGAGCCTCTGTTTAATAAACAATGTGCAGAGCAAGGTTGCCAAAACTGCTTTTAAAATCTCAGAATAAAGGAATTAAAAAAAATGACACATTGTTCCAGAGTGTGTTGAAAGCAGTGCATGTTTACAAACATTTCATATCATATTTTATTAAAAAAAAAACAAAATCGGGTTATTCATGAATAAAATAGCTCAACTATTTCAATTAATTACCTGAAAAAGTTTGAACATTTACCTGAATGTAAAGGATAAACGGTAGAAGGTAATGGCCCCAAAAATACATAAGTTAAAAGTAAATAAATGAGTATATCAGCTAAACCTAATTAATATACAATCATTAGCTAAACTGTATCGTGAGCGTTTGCTTTCTTAACATGTTAAAAATTTAAAATTGTTTTCTAAACATAATGGATATATACATGAGGACTGAAATCCAGTTTAAAATCAGTTAATTAAACTAAACATCACTTGCTGTGAATGTGATGTAGTTGACTTTCTCAGGATAATTAATCTATTTTGTAATACTTTGTGCTCCGAGTGGCCTCGATGGCTTTTTGACAGCACTGATGTCTAATTTGAGCCTCTGACTTTATGGTTATAGTTTTCAGTGTGTTATAATGACCTCAAACCCAGCACCTACTCCGCAAGGCCAGACAATTGCAATATTAATCCACTCTGTCTTCTTCTTCTGTCAGGTCATCAGGGCTCAACGGTGCAGGACCAGCAGTACCAACTTCCTGTGGAAATTGACCCTCTAATAGGTACGCTGTCCTTTACGACCGGTAGAGAATCCGCACGCGAGAGTTGGCTTCGTGTGTGCATGAAATGGGGGCTTTGTGTGGATTTGTGCCTAAATCCCACTGCTTGGTGACTCATGGCAGTCTGTTGGGCGGTGTCCCTGGACAGTAGATTAGAGTTGTTTCTCAGCCTCTGCCCTAGTTCACTCGTGATGATATAGGCCCTGCTCTCACACTAAACCATTTGCATGCAAATTGGAATGCAATGAGCTGTGGCCTAGGCCGGCATTTCATCATCAACTCCCCCTCTTTCTCCCTCTCCATCGTCCCCTTTCCTCCCTCCCTTTCTGCATCCTCTTTGGTTTAATTTGAGCGGAGGGAAAGGACGCGTGTCAATGGAAATGAATATGAATGTGGTAATAATGTGTGATTGAGAATGCACGGCGGACGGCTGTCAGGACAATATGGGCGCCTCTCATCCTTCACGACTTGTTGATGAGCAGGAGAAGAGTGCCGAGCTGCAGTGATGTATGGGATGCGCTGGCAGAGAGCAGGGAGAGACGAGCCACCTCTATCTGCTCCCAGCTCAGTTACTTTACTGCAGCCTCCTGCAATCTCATGCACATCTGCAAAGGGGGCTGTTTTTTCTCTCTTGGTGTTGTGGTTTCTCTGAGTCTCATCAGACCAT
>VUQR01006937.1:14260-31551 GCA_015108515.1 Hemichromis elongatus | reverse complement strand
CTAAGTTTAGCAATATTTCTAAGATGATAAGTACAAGACCTAACCAACAACTTGACATGATTCTCAAAAGTGCAACCTGAGTCAAACAGTATCCCCAAGTTTTTAACAGTGGGCTTTGCCACGGGGTTCCAAGAAGTCCTTAATCTTGTCAAGGTTTTTTCCAGAAGCAAAAATAATCACATCTGTTTTCTGTTCATTTAGTTGCAAAAAGTTTTCAGCCATCCAAGATTTAACAGCATTAAGGCAAAGTAAAAGACTGTGGAGCTTAGATATTTCATTTGGATAGCATCGTCAGCATAGCAATGATAAGAAATGTCTTTGAAAGAGGACAGAATAGAGCCAAGGGGAAGAAGATACAGCAAAAACAGCATGGGTCCCAAAACAGAACCCTGAGGGACACCATACTGAACAGAAGAGGACGCAGATCTGTAGGATGAGTAGGCCAGGAAGACCGATCTGTTTGACAGGTAGGAAGTAAGCTATTCGAGAGCCTTGCCTGACACCCCAGCCCAGCCCCTAAGCCTATTTATAAGCATGGTTAAATTGTATGAAAGTGGATATTGGATATATGTGTTTTTTTCATTTTTAGGATTAAACCAACAACCATCAGGTTGGTAGCTGGAAGGCTCTAACTACTGAGTCACAGATGCCGTAGGACATGGCAAGTAAATAAGAAAACATGGCAACAGAATAAAACAGTTAACATAAAAAAAAAAAAACTTCATTTTGCACTGTATGAGGAAGAGAGTTTTGTTTGACATGCAAGTAAGGAAAGATTTTGTCACTGCTGTGTACTCTCCTGCCAGTAAGTAGTTGTATAGTCTTCGGTTGCTTTAGTTGTTTGTTTAGTATCCTTGTCCTGCTGAATGATGAACTGCTGTCCAATATGTTTTATGTGTTTGGCTGAATTCGAGCACACAGACTGCTCTCAAATAATTCTGCATTCATCCTGTTGCTTCTGTCAGCAGTGAGATCATCAATAAATGCCAGTGGGGGCCAGCTCCATTGGCAGCCATACGAACAAAACCCTAACAGAAACTCGACCATGTTTGACAAAAAACAGAGTATGCTTTGGGCCATGAGGTATTTCGTGTTTTTTTTTTTTTGTTGTTGTTGCCTTTTTCATTTTCCTGATCATTTTCAATCTAATCAATTCAGTTTTATTTATACAGAAAGGCACTTTATATTGTAAGGTAGAGCATAGAATATTACAACAGAGAAAACTCCAACAATCACATGACCCCCCCATCAGCAAGTGTTTTGGCGACAGTGGGAATGAAAAACTCCCTTTTAAAAGGTAGAAACTGCAAGCAGAACCAGACTCAGGGAGGGGCGGCTGTCTGCTGCGACCAGTTGGGGTGAGGGGAGGAAGACAGGACAAAAGACATGCTGCCAGAGATGAATAATAACTAAGGATTAAATGAAGAGAGCTATATTAACACATAATGAATGGAAAATGGCTAAAGAAGAAACACTCAGTGCATCATGGGAATCCCCCAGCAGCCTACACCTATTGCAGCATAACTAAGGGAGGATTCATGTGTCATGTGATCCAGCCCTACCTATATTCTTTGTCAAAAAGGAAGGTTTTAAGCCTAAGTAGAGAAGGTGTCTGTCTCCTGAATCCAAATTGAAAGCTGATAAGCATTTTGGATCAAATGAAGGCTTTTCAGGGAGTTTTTAGGACATTCTAATAAATTACAGTAGTCCAGCATAGAAGTAGTAAATGCATAAACTAAGTTTCAGCATCACTCCGAGACAGGATGTTACAAATTTTAGAGATATTGTGCAAATGGGACAAAGAAGTTCTGCATATTTCTTAAATGTGTGCATGAAGGATATATCCTATTCAAAAATGACTCCAAGATTTGTCACAGTGTTATTGGAGGCCAAGGTAATGCCATCCAGAGTTAGCATCTGTTTAGGTACCATAGTTCTAAGATTTTTAGGTACAATGACCTCAGTTTTATTAGAGTGTTTGTCTTTTGAAAGTGGTTAAAGGTTTTGTTTTTTTTCCCTTCACAATGAAAATGTATTGCAGTTGTCCAATATTTTGTGCTCCATGGTTTAACAGCTTGTTTAACATTTCTTCTATTTGTTGTGGGGGGTTTATGTGTGTTTTTTGTTTTGTTTTTTAGAACACCGTCAGCTGTTCCTTTTGGCCAAACAGCTCATCTTGATATCCCTGCGATACATTTATGATTTCCTCATTATTGTTATTAATTGTTTGGGAGATTTGGTTTTCTGGGACTTTATACTTCATGGAAACAAAAGGGGAAAACTGCAGCCACTGCATATGAACTCTTGTCTCTTTTGGTTAAAAATGAAAGTGTTGTAAATAATTTCTGCTCTTTTATTTCCATAAGTTTAATTACCTGGGGTAAACCATGCAAAGCAATGGACAGGGCACAAGAGAGTTGAACAAGAGAGTGCAGGCAGGGTGGAGTGGGTGGAAACGAATATCAAGGGTGATTTGTAATAGAAGGATAGCAGCAAGAGCAAGTAGGAACATTTAAAGGATGGCAGTGAGATCTGATATGATTTATCAGATGATTTGGAGACTCTGGCTCTAACAAAAAGATGGGAGGCTGAGTCACAGGTGGCAGAGTTGAAAATGCTAAGATTTTTGTTGGGAGTGACCAGATCTATGCATACATCTATCTATCTCGCTCTTAATGATTTTTGTGTTCATGTAAAGCATCACAAATCTGCCTTTTATTCTTTGTCATCTCTTTGGAGTCGGTGCCTAACGTTTCATCCTTTTTATGAGAAATTCAGAAGGGGTACTTTAAACCAATCTATTCCAACAGTAGGTGGCACTAAATACCAGCCTGTCACACCACATAATGCACAGACTGATTTCCTAATCCAGTTGTTTTCTTCGTCACTAACAACAGTCTGTTGTGTAACCTCATTGGACTTTCTCAGATCTTTAAAAATATTTTGAAGATATGAATTGCTATGGGATAAACAAAGTTATCCTTTCTCCTATTCTTTCACTTCACGCATTTGTATGATTTGCCTCAGGCTTTTATTCCTCTAATTTGGTTCTTTGCCATTTTGTACCATTACACATTCTAATGGCTCAATAATGATGGAGTATCAGTATCAGTATTAAAATAAAAAAATCACACTTATAGTTTCCTTTTATGGGCTTCAATATTTTATGTAACCATCACATTTGTACTGTAGAACTTTAGTGGACTTGATGGTTTGATTATTCACGTTGAAGAGAAGATTATTTTTAATATTTTGATTTGTTATTATGTATTTTACATGTAGCAAGTGTGTTTTGGGGCTTTTTGAGGAACCTTTACTGATGCTATTTTGGGTTAACCCTAAGAGAGTTATGGTCATCATAAAAAAACAGAACTATCCTGTTGCATCCATGTGCCTGTGACTAAATTGGTTGGCAGTGTGGTTGCAACACCCACATGCACGTCTGTTTCTGAAAACGCTTAGCTATATAAATTTCATGTATAACACTTAAAGAGTCATTTCTAACGGATACCAAAAAACTCATTTCAGGTTTGTAAATATTTAAGATATTTGAGTTATTTTTTTGTGAAAAAATGTATAATGTATGTATGTAATATATAACAAATTAGTCTTTGACTTATACCTCAGGGTAAGAATTTTCAAGTAGGCTACTAAATTAACTCTTCTGAATTGACAGAAATCCCTTAGTGACAGCTTAAACTGGATTGTTTTTCACTTGTAACAAAAAAATCAGTATATAAATGAAACATCCTACTCTCAGCCTTCTTGACATTTGTTTGACCTTTGACTTTTTGCAGTTACATCGGGAGAAGCAAATTGTTTTGGAAATTCAAGCAGGACTACTTCTGCTTTGAGCTCATGTTTCAGCCAACGTGCTTTCCACTGACAGCAGCTCTTTAAAAATTATATAAACAGTTAAAGATATAGAAGGTTATTATAATAGAAGCTGAAATGACTAGATAAGGTCTCCATTTACCCAGGGAACGCTCTGGATTGAATGCAAATCATTCTTTATGACATATCATGACCCTTCTTTAGGCGTGATTAGAGTTGTCAAACATATTTATCATCACATATCTGCAACCTAAATAGGTTTTCAAAGGCAATTTTGTCTGTTGTTTGTGTGAGTTGACTCTTAATGTTCTATGTCACTGCTCAACAGTGACATAAAATTTACAGCATGACACAAAGGCATATTTCACATCATTAATCCCTGCACTTTAGCAAAATCATAAACATCCATCTTTCATCTTGTTTTGCTCTGTCTCTTGGCATTGGTTTGTCATTTATTCCACACTTTAGAGATTTAAAGAGTAAAAGCTCTTAGATGAGAGTATTAACTCTAGTTTTGCATTCTAAACCAACAGTTTTGACAAATTTATCAATGGTCTTTTGAGACTTTTGTTATTTTATATCAACTCACTATTTGCTGCTGAACGTGTTGCTTTTGTAATTGTGTTTTCTTTGGATAGAAGAGTCCTTCACACAAGGACTAAGTGTGCCTGTAGAGATTGTGCCTGAAATCCTGATAAGCAGTTACACATTTTCCCAGATTCTAGCATTCTTTTAAGTTTAGGTGTCTGTAAAAGCAAGTCACCCTGTTGACCTCCTAGTAGGTACAAATTTGCAAAGTACTGGTTTGGAATTGTTGCTGTATGTCAAAAATAATGCTCTTGGTAATTATTATTTAAGATTCACATATGTGTTTCATCTGCCTAGTTAAGTCATTCTCTACTCCAAGATAACCATACAGTCTTTAACTTCCCAACACTGGATCTGCTTGTTCGAAATTACATTGCATTGTGTGTTTGGTTTGTAAGTGCTTCTTTTGTTTTAAAGATGTATCTTTCTTTATATACCGTATCCACCATATCCAGGGACACCCACCAAAGCCTGTGAACTCGTCTTCTATATGCCTTTGCTACCATTTTGTTTGAGAGTTTAAAAAACGTGGAGCTTTAAAGTCAAATCAATGGCCAGAAGAATGGGGGAGTACATAAAATAATTTGTTTCATTCTTAAATATGGTATTTTACTAAAGGAACAATATGTTACACAGTTAGGTATGTGGGAGTGGTTTAGTAAGTATTGGCTTTACTGGCAGAAACAGCAAGCAAGTCTTTTCTCTCTGGATGAAATTTTTGGCTAGGGTAAGAAAATACCTTTCTAGGCAACTAATTGGCAGCTCTCTTTGTTTAAGCGGCTTTCGCCTGGCTGCCAGCTGCTTTGACGTCCAGCTCCACCCCAGCATGAGTTCTGCCAACCATCGTTAATTCAATTATTTAATTCCTAAGGAAGTATGAGTTTGACATTGTCTAACACTAGCCAGCCATATAACTACTGTAGTTATTATAACATTATTTATTTATTTATCTATTTAGCTGGAGTGTCTAGTTTTCTACTCCACTTGTACTTTTTACTCAGTAAGCTTTAAATAATTCTGTACCTGATAGCAATGTGACAAAATGCCACAATAAAACCCCACGGGATGTCCAGCTCACCACCTGAACATATTAAAAATCATGAAATCTGAAGTTCAGCACTAAATATTTGATATTTGCTGACATTCAATGGGAGATGAAACCTGACTTTCAGAATGAGACCAAGCAGTGCAACAAGGCTTGTCTTCTTATGTCTGCTGCTGTGTTGGCTGGAAAGGACACCATCGATTCTACTTATCAGATTGCCAAGCTTGGCCAGTAAGCATTTGAAGCGTTATAGTGGGCTGCAGTTGAATGAAAGGGCACCCTGAAATAATTAACCTAAACCTGTTATTATGGTAAGGTCTTGTTTTTCACCACTAAGGCCCTGGATATTAACATTATGATATATGAATTTTATGGCTCGTGAGAAACCATAACTGGTAAGTACAGTAACTTCAAATGCTCCTAGGATAAGCATGGCTATTTAGCTGTGGTGAGTTTTGAATATCTTCATTGAAAATGGGTGTTTTGTAAAGCACACACACACACACAGTTTCTGTAGGTTTACATCTGTAAGTTGTAGTTGAAGTTATATATACAAAAGCACATGCACAATAATAGAATAGCTTGGTTTATCAAAGTAAGATACACTCCTGATTAAATAACTGTCTGACTGACTGTCATTGATGCGCTGCGTTGTGACTGCACAGATAGCTATGACTCTTTGACAGATGAAGTAACTGAAGTTTGCAGTCAGGCTCGGGATGTGCCATATGACTACAAAGAAAAACCATAGCATATCCATGGGCTATGACATCATCAAGAAGTTCCAGATCAAGGGTACAGACACACAGAGAATACTTATTTTTCCAGTTGTCAGGGCAGTCTTTTTGGTTGTGATCAGTTACTGAACTAAGTTAAAATTGTCTAATCTTCATAACCCATACTTATTCAGTATATATTGTAAGTGTGAAGAATTTCTCTTGCTATAGGAGGAAATGTGACATGAAATACAACTAAAGCTTTTAACCAAAACAAAAATGCTGTCTATATCGCTCCCTGCTGGTTACCTGAAAGTTGACTTGCTGACAAAGAGCAAGTTTGGAGGTGCCATAGTTTGGACTCATTTTATGGATGGCTACTAACCTCTTAACTCCATTTTAATAGCTAAGGAAAGTACTAACAATAAATCTTCTCAAAACCAGCCTAAATGTGGAAGAAAATGTGTAATAATTTTTAGCCCTTTTAATATTGGTTATCAGTATCAATCAATTTCTTTAGAAACTTGTGTTGATCTGTGCATGGTGCACTCTGTTAAAGCGTAAGCTGGATTTGGTTTTCCTCCCTCACCGCTTTCTAAACAATAACTATTTATTTATGAAGTTTTCCAGCCTGTGCACCCAGTTAAGTCCCCTCCGCTAATAACCAGAATCAACACGGCTTCTGGAGGCAGTGGTGGAAGCTCTTCTGATGTTGACCAGTGGCGTGGATAGTGGGCTCTGGATCGGTAAGGTCAACAGCATGTACTTGGACTTGGACTAGTTCTACAACTGCAGCAGTAGTAGTAGTTCTTGCTGCTCCTGTTCTAGTTTGTTACAAATTGACTGTTCAAAGGCTGAATGACCCCATATGACATTTGGTCTTAGTTCTCATACATTAACTAGTCCTCGTGTTGGATGGATGTTAAACAATATAAAACCTGGGGCATGTGTTTGAGTGCAAAGAAAAATAAACATTTAGAGTCACTTAACTGCATCAAAATAACTTGTGCACTTGTCAGATTTTGTATTTTTTTATTCATAATTCTTGCATTGTAAATGCAATATAAAACAGAATAAAAAACTAAAACACAATTTGATGAATGCAGGTTGTAATTTATAAAAAAAAATCTAAGAGACCAGTCTGGCATCTATAACAGTACACTCACTTGCACAAATGATTTGATGATTTTTGCACTGTAATACGTAGTCTCCACCAGTCAGAGGTTAAATACACATCAATTCTGGCTCTCTGGGATATTCTCTTGGTTTTCTATCTGTTCTGTTGTGACTGCCCCGTTCTGCTCTGTTGCTGGCTCCTCCACCATGGCTGACTTTTTTGAGGTTCCTGTTTGGATGGCAGGGGGTTTGGAGAGGGGGTTAATGAGCAAAGAAAAACAAACAAACTTTCAGCACACCCACAATTATTTATTTCAAAGGAGTGTATGAGGATTCTGGCTGATGCTATACCTGTGAGGTAATTTCTGTGCATTCGATGGAACAGCAGGAGACCAATAAAGAGGATAAAACCAATGCATGCAATTATCATTCCACACAGCAGGAAGCTGTAGCTGCCTTCAGCCTGAATAATCTGCAGATGAGACAGCAAAATTAAACTCCTGAACATGAATCTTAAGTCTCTACTGGGCTTGTTTTTTTCTTCTTTGCAATTAAAAGCCTATTTTTCAACTTCTGCACACTCTCTCTTTAATAATGAAGATAGTCATCACACTTACTGAGCCAACAAGAACTTGCATTACCATCTCTCCCATCCCTGCACTTGTCACAAGGACAGAAGTTGCACAACCTGTAAAAAATGCATGCATAGTTTATTTCTTCGCCTCTTGCACTCATTCTGCTGCTGGGTTATTCTTAATGCACAGATAACACTTCATCTTACCTTGGTAGCCAAGGATGTCTTCAGTGTAGGCAAGCATACAAGGGAATATGCTGCTCAGAAAGAGGCCACATAAACAAGTCCCGACAAACAGAAAGATGCTGCTGGTGTAGAAAATGAGCAACATCAACACAGTAACAATAGCTCCTGCCTGTAAAAGACAAAAAAAAAAAACAAATTAGAGGAAATATGCTTCATTTAGAATTTATATCGCCAAGGGTCTGACATTTACAGCGCATTTTATTTCTATTGTGTATGCAATATGATGTGATCATGTCCCTCTAAATTTTTTACTGGCCTTACCAGGTTGAATATGAGTAGTTTAACAGGCTGGAAACGATATGAGAGAGGTATGGACAGCAAACGTCCAGCAGTGATAGCTGCCCAAAAGATACTGGCCAGGTAACCAGCTGTCTTATGAGGAAGGGACATCGGTGGTGCAACGGCGTAGGTGTACACAAAGCCGGCATATGCACCCTGCAATGAAAATCGACGTTCTTTCATGTGCTCTACTTTCTGGGATTTATGTGGAGCAATTTTTGTAAGCACACATAAAACTATGTGTAAAATAATAGGTGAAATGAACACTGTGTCATTTATCTGCACCCCTCACTCACCACAATACCATCAGTCATAAAAAGCACCATCCCACCAAGAATATGAATCATAAAGAAGGATAAAGGCAGCCCGCGCAGGTTATCATTCTGACAGCAGCTAAAGATACTCCCATGACCTGTCACAGAGCAAAAAGTCACAAAATAACAGATTGGTGCACACAAAGTGCAATTCATTCCTCTGTTGTTGTTGTTTTATGCAAACTGGTTGAAAATTCATGAAAATTGTGCCTTTTTCATTTTAAAATACAAGTCCTAGTGCAAAAATCTCTCCCTGTATATCCTTACCCCCAGCTTCATGTTCATTCTGTTCCACAGCTGGGCCCTCGGCCCCCTGCTGGTTCTCCATTGCTAGTTCATCATTGTTCAAAAGACGTGGAGTGCCACTGGGGCAACATGGGATCAGCTGCTCTCGAAACATCAGATATAGGACTGCAACGGGCACGGGCAGCTGAAAAGTACACAAATAATCAAATTTTGTACTTTTTTTTATTTTAAAAAACAATAATGATATACAAACAAACCAACAACAACAAACAACAAAAAAACTGCTCCCCTCATTCAATGTACACCTGTTCAGGCTCTTACATTAATAAGTGCCATGATCCAGAAAGCATAGTGCACGCTGGACTCTTCTTTCTCTACCCCATGGGACAGGTTGCTCAGAGGTATGCTGTGCTCTACGATTGGACTGTTTCTCTGCATGCTTCTGAAATGATGTATGACCTCAGTCTCATTCCATGTGTGATTCCCACAGCCTGTCTCTGAGAGGAAAGGATCTGCAATCAGTGGGCTCACTAGGGCACCGAACCCAATGAAAAAATGAAGAGCCTGCAAAAAAGTAGAAAGGCCAAGGACATTACTTACTGCAGTTTTTGAAGAACACAGTATATTACTAGCACCTCACTTCACAATGTACTCTTATTGAGAATCATTTGCAAACATTCTTATCGTTTTGTCTCTATAATACTCAACAGACAAAGCAAACACGTCTGAATCGGCTCATTGAATTTTAGTATTTTGTGCATGTCAGTACTTTTTCACCTGTAGGAAAACAGCAGAGTCCTTCTGATATATGGTCACCAGTTGGATGTTAGCAATGGTGTCAATGACACCCATTGCCAAACCAGACACAGCCATGGCAATGGCCAAAACAAGGACATTATTGCACAGAGGGATGATGGCAAATATTAAAGAGATGATAAGAGCAGAAACAAATAAGGCCACAAGAGCGGTCAACAACCTTTAGAGAAGAAAAGAGCGAACGAGAGGTCATTTTATGCATGACTTCAAGACTTTTTAATGACAGCACAGACTCTAGTTGCGAGGTTGCAATACTTACGTCCTCTTGAAAATACCACCAACCGAGCTGCCAATCAATAAGCAGAACTGCTGGGCAAAAAATACCCAGGTGATCTGTCTAAGTGTTGAGTTCGTTTGACATTGCAAGTCTAAAATCGTAGGTCCAAGAAAAGCAATGCAGAGTCCAAAGCTGAAGAAAACACTCCAGTAAGTGACAGTGTGATGGGCATTCCTTTTGAACAGAGTTACAATCCGCTCATCCACAAACATCTTGGGCTCAATAAAAATTGATGTAGCTCAGTGAAGATATATAGTTTTTTGGTTTTTTTTTCGTTTTACAACCAATTTTTTCAAATGCAAAATGGGAAAGCGGCTTCACAGTTTCCGTGGATACTTGCTGCAACATAATGAGTTTCTTGATCCCTTTTAAAGCTTTAAGCCCTAACGTCTTTGTATTGCTTAACAGGAAAGGATGTCCTCTCGAGTTAATGGATGAAGTGGAGATTCTTCTGACAAAAAAATATCCCCCCTTGAATTGTGTCAATGATTAGCATTAACAACAAGTCTGTTAGGTGAAATACTACAAGCTAGTTTGCATTTATGTGCAATGGTACCTTGAATCATTCTTATGTGTTAATCAGCAAGCAATGACACATGCGTCTCATTGACAAGTTGTCTTTTCTTCTTTGACACCTGCACAATCAGACACATTACAAAAAAAAGTTTGTGTAATAAAAATATCACAATATGATATAGAATGTTAACAAAACAAAAATTGTGTAGACTTTTTGGCGACTGCATATTGGCCACCTATCACTTTTGCCCACTGCAAATAGGCTTATAGTATTTGTTGGTTATAAAATCTCTGTATCCATTATTAATGAGATAATTTCACTCTCTATTTCTCTACTCTACTTATTCATCCAGGCTTTAAACTGTATTGTAAATCTTTAAGAAGCATATTTTTTGGGGGGAATTGGGTAAAAAAAAATAAAAATCCATATATAGTGTATAGTATTGTAGCGGGTCACGGCTGTTTGGGGTTTGTTACAGCTGTGTTCTGTGTTTAAGTCGGCAGCGTTATGTTGCCATGGTTACCAGGTGACGCGCTCTCGTGGCGACCTGGTGACGCGCTCTTTTGGCGACTCTTTGTTGTTGTTGTGGTCGTGGTGCTAAGCTTTGCTTAGCGGTTGACCTAGCGGCAGTGTTCCTTTGAGTACAAATAAACGGCAAGACCAAACGATCCCTCTGTCTCCTCCTTGTCTGAGCTCGCCACAGTATATTATATATGTATGCAATGTGCCTATAACAGTTCATTGGCACACTTTGTCTAGTCTGATGGAGTTTTTCAGAAATTCACAGGATGATGAAGCTTACTTACTTTTTCTTTCATTGCAGTATGAAATATTTTGACTGTTATAACCCAGAGATTAACAGATCTTTACGGTGCTGATGAATTCTGTTACGGACATTCCCTCTGGAGAGTAACAACGCATCAATTTAATCATCGCCCCTTTTTTTGTGCAGCACTTCTAAGATATTAGCAGTAGTGCACGTCCCAGTATAAAGTTCAGGATGGCAAGTGAGGATAGTTAAAGGTCAAGCTAAAGACTGCTGTCTTTAGCTTGACCTCCACTTCAAGAACTAATGTCAACCTGCAGAGAAACTAGCAGACAAATTGCACTCTAAGACTCTAACATGATTTCGATTTTTGGGAGAGGTTTTTTGGGATTAAAAAAGAAAATCTGAATTCAGTAATGAAATGCGATGAGTTAGCTGTTTAAGTACTTAACCTTGAGGTGCATGAATAAAATAAAGGACTTAATACATTTGGATAAGCGGAAGAACATGAATGGAAGGATGAATGGAGTTAATAGATAATCCATTTAATGATTGCATAAAAGAAGCAAATCTCTACTAGTTGTGGCCAAATATGGGCTTCCGGCAAGGCTGTAAAATGTGGAGACAAATTTAACACCGGTTTTTCATTAAAACTGACTCTGTTCAACTTCAATCGTAGGTTTTATAACAGGCACTGGTGAAGTAAAGTTTTACCGAACTATATACTCCCATACTGACAACCAAAATCTTTTTATTTATTTATTTTTTAAATTGATAGTACTTTTTTAGTCCAATTTTAAACAAATTTTATCTACAGTGACTGCGTTTCCCCCTAAACACAAAAATATGATGCAATACACATTTTCAGATGTCTTCTTCAAAAAAATAATCTTGATTCTTTTCTTTAGATTTATTGTATTTGCACCTCTTATATAGAACATTCACAAACAGTCACAGTTTCCTGTAGCTGTATCTTCCTGCACAGTGTTGTATCTAAGATTCGCACAGTTAGGCCTGTAAGATGTGTAACTGATTCGTCTTCGACATGGAGATGAAGGTCAGTTACTTTAACTTTAGAAATATGTGTGTTTAGCAGGCATTCATTAACATCCGTTTCCTCTTCTGGAGATAGAGCAACAGAAGTTGCATTCTTTAGGTAATTGTCAACTAACCTTAATCTTAGAGGCCTGTCAGGGAGTGTTAAAAATAAACAGCGTTTTCTGGTTACCGAAGCAGGACATTTAATTTTGAATTAAATTATTATTTACCCTGGTTAGTTTAGGAAGGGATACTGCATGTGCCTTTATATTGCCTTAAAATTTTATACTTGTGTAACAGGTTCACAAGCATGCTCACTCCGTTTAAAAGTTCTTTTTATGTTTTTTTTAATTTTTTTAACCACAAAAACATATATTTCTATGAGTTTTTAAACTGCAACCTAATCCCATCTAATTAACATTAGACTGCCAAACAAGTGATCTCTCCTACTTCACTGAAAAGTCTCTTGTGAGTGTATTTTAACTGCAGCCTTCAAGTTTTCATATTGCCTGTGGCAAAAAAGGTCTCAGATCTTCTAATTAAAAATCTCAAACAAGTGCTAGAAATGATCTTTGCTGACATTTAAAAAAGATGTAAAGTTCATTACTATTTGCACTGGAATATACTTTAAAAGGAATCAGCAGTGCAGAACGGCCAATTTCAATCGTATTGTTTTATTTTTTTGTATTGCATTGCATGTAGGGTCAACGAAAAAATAAAGAAAAATTTAAAAATCATCTGGATTATGCCAGGTTTTAAAATTACTTGTTAAATATTCATTTAACAACATGTAGAAGCAGTGCGTGAAACACTAAGTACACCCCATGAACAGCTTGTACATCCATTTTAAGCAGCAATAACTTAAGGCAATGGCTTTCTTTATGAGTTTATCAGTCCCTCGTATTATTGGGGAAGGATTTTGGCCAAGGCTTCTTTACAGTCTTACTATAGTTCTTCGAGGTGATTCGTTAAAGCTGTCTTAGGGTGTTGCCACAGCGTTTCAAGTCGCTTGAGGTCTGGACTTTAACCGGATTATTGCAACACCTTTTTTTCTTTTTCAGTCATAAGTTGTAGATTTGTACTTGGACTCTGTCCTGTTGCACGACCCAATTTGGGCCAAGTTTCCCTCTTAGAAAGATGGGCTCACATTTGACTGTAGAATACTTTGGTATATAGAGGACTTTATTGTCAACTCAATGACTGCAAGATACCCAAGTCCTGTGGCTGCAAAAAAAACCCTGAAATCATCACCCGCCCATTACTGTGCTTGACAGTTGTATGAGGCATTTGTGCAGAAATGCTGCGTTTTATGCTGTTGCACTCTGAATTATGACCAGATATCTTGACTTTGGTTGGGTCTGTCCATGCTAACTGAAGCCTGTAGTCTAAGATAACCCTTTGGGGTTTTGCAATTTCTTTGAGCTTTGCAGGTCCTGTTGTGAAGACTGGCAATTGCCTTGAATGTTTTCCAAAGGTAAATAATCATTCTCACTGTAGAGTTATAGACTTTAAAGTGTTTGAAAATCACCTTATAATTTTTCCTAGATTGATGGGAAGCAATAATAGTTCTTTTAAGATCATTGCTGATATCTTTCTTCCTTGGCATTGTGTTATCACCCATTTGAATGCACCATATGAACAAAATGCCAAAACATCTGCTTTTATAGAGGTGATCACACTTGCTGATGACCAGCTATTTAAGTGCATTTGATTACCAGCACCCATCTGCTACCTATCCTCTTTATTCTTTTGGAAGCAGTGAGGGTGTAGACTGCTTCCAAATTTAGGAGTAGATTTTGTTTTAAAAAATGACACATGATCTTGGGTTGTATTTACCTAATTTTAAGACCAGCTAATTACCCAATAAATCAAAAGAGGGTGTGCTTTCATTCTCACATGACTGTATATAAACATTTCAGTAACATTTTCAGTAGAAAATAGATGAAAGATAAAAATCTAAACTAGAATCCACCAGTGTTTGGTTTCATTTCACTTGCTGAAACTGTCTTAAACAGATGGTTCTGCAAAGTGAAACTCAAACATTCCAGTGAAAGAACAAAGTAACTCAAGAACAGAAGGCTTCTCTTCATCCTTTCAACACTAGATGGTGTAAAAGCATTGCCTTCATCCCATTCAACGTAAACTCAGTTTGGTTTGGAAAAAAAAATCAACAAATGTAAACACTCAGTCGACTCTTTAGAAGCTATATATATATATATATATATATGATAAACCAAGTACAGAGATAATTAAATGTATATAAAAGAATACCTTTTAAGCAGTTGTCCTTTCTATTCTCCCCCTTACTTGTAAAGCAATAGAGAGAACAGTGTTCAGAAAGCACTATATATTTATGAGGTCAGTTTACTGTTTTACTGTCTACCTTTCCAGCACAGCATTTTTTTAGTTGAGTACATAGTTGCTGATGGCTGCTATATAAAGGTCCAAAATAGCATTATCTTGCTCTTCTCTCTCATCTCCATAAGCCGACATTTATCCAATCTTCAATCAGAGGCCTGAGACAGTGCCAAGACAATGTGACAGGAATCATGAGATGATTCCTAGTTTTCCTCCTTCTCTGAACAACACCATTCATTTAGGGTCCAAAAAGCCTGCTCAGCAAAGCACCAACTGTTTTATAATAGAAGAGAACCCCCTTTTAGTTCTATGCTACTCTAAAAAAATATCTTCAAAATTCTGTTCACATTACAAAATAATCACGTAAAATTATTACTTTAATGAGCACGATAAGAAAGAAGCCACGAGAACATAGCATACTATTATTGACCTAGGCAGGCATACATAAGTCATGCATTAACACAAGTAAAGTGATAAGCTAAAGTAGCCATGGCACAGGCTCCTTCTGAGGCAATAAGAAATATATCGGTCACCTATCCACATTTCTCCCACAGTGCCTGTAGCCCTGGATGGAAATGCCCTGCAGTGCACCCCCTCACATCTCCCCAGGCTCAAAATAGAGCCAGGGAAATGTGGTATGCAAACAGAAATGTGTGCAGGCCAAAACAGTGCCATTCTCTGAAGCCCTGTGCTTTCACACCAGCATTTGGTGATGCAGTTAAGGTCTCGCCCCCTTGTGAACCCCCTTTGTGCTCGAATATACCAATCTAGTGTAATTATAATTATTCACAGGACTTTAAACAATGCTTTGATGAAAAATTAGGTTATTTGAAAGTGATTACAGGGTTTAGACTAACTAACACTTATCATTACACAGAGGGGTACACTGCGCAGAGGGTTATACTAAGGAAGGAAGGAAGTTCAACATAGCCAAGATTTCTTTGTGTTAGCTGGAATGACAAAACCTAAAAACCCCAGTCACTGATAAATGGTATCACTACAATGTTTATCACCAGTCTCTGTTAACCCAGGCTTCCCTGCTTCGAGATCTTTGTGCACTCATGTAAAAAGGGGTGTTTCATGCATTGTCTGACTCTTCTTCTTCACACATTTGAGCACTGCCTGCTCCAATCACAAGCTCATAAAAATCTATAAAGAAAAACTTAAATGCAAAAGTACTGCAAATAAAACAACGCTGAAGCACTAATGATACATTTCTTATTTATTTATTTTAAAAGGGACAGTATAGTCTAACATAGTAGTATGGAGCTTAAAATTGATGTGAAGCACATAAAGTTTATAACTGTTGCTCATTTTCGACCCTTGTTGGACTTTTCTTGTTGGACAAAATTACAACACCCAATAACATAAAACCATAATTACAAAAATCTACAAGGAATTCAGTTTAAAATATAGTGTAAAGACAAAAAAACAAAAAAGGGAGAAAAATAAGAAATATACATAAAAAAAAATAAAAATGGTCAAAGTGAAATTCATTTTAATGATCTACTGGGCATTCTTGGTGGTAAATATCCTACAAATATAACCAATTTTCTAATCTGTGGAACAGATTAGAAAATCTGTTTATACCTCACCAGCTGACTCCATGCAAATATCAGCAACAATGCATAATTTGCATTACTGAAACTTTACAGCTGGGCTTCATTCAGAGGTGTTACAACTATAGCTGCATATACTATAATTCCCCCAGCAGCACTTCCATTTGTTTTTAGACTGAAACGCTCAACATAACTGGCTTCAAACAAAGTCATGTTCACTATGAGTCACCACAGGGATTTAGTCAGGTAAAGTTAGAACCACTTTCGTGACACAGAAAACTGTCTTGAACTCTGACATAGCTCGCTAAACCATTAATTCCCACAGCCTTCAAGTCCTCAACATCTCAACAGCTGAACAGGATGGTGTTCCAAAATTCCAATATTTTCCCGTGTAAAAAAGTATGTTGAGTCAGTGAGTTTTGTGATCAAATATGACCTATGAGCTATTGAACAAAATAATGATCTCTCTCTCTACAACATTAGAAAATACATATTAAAAATCTGAAAGTCAGCCACTTAATTAGTCTGAATTTAGGGGTAGATTTAGGGGCCAGGAAATAACATGAGTGAAGCTCGCCGCGGCGCTCCAGCCTCCATTTAATGGGCGGGTCCTCCAGTGGAAACCAGTCACTCCGGAGCTGTGGTAGCTCTGCAACAATTGCAGCAGGGCCCCAGCATAGCTGAATTACCATAAATAGATGTATTGATTGCACAAAACAAACACATTCAGTGCAGGTTTGTAACAGGGGCTTTTTACACATCATTGTAGTTCTGTGCATTTTCTATCCCACCCTACATAACATCCCCTTAGGAAAGGGATCTTGGCAACATTAATGGCAACAATACCTGGCCTTTTTCCAATGAGGCAACGGTTTTGGTGATTTGGTGCCATATAAATAACATTTAATTGAACTGAATTGAATTAGAATTGAGTTGATAATCATATCCTGTAAAAAAAAAAAAAAAAAAAAAAAAATTTAAAATTAATTTTTTTTTATTTAA
>VUQR01006933.1:6299-21497 GCA_015108515.1 Hemichromis elongatus | reverse complement strand
CCTATATTTTTGAAGCTATGCTCTTGATTTGGGCAATTGAAAAAAATGGATAAGAAAGGCAAACAGAAAAGAGGAAGGAAGGTCAAAAAGTTTGAAAAGAAGTTTTTAATTTGAGTCAGAGTGTGTGTAGACATGCATGCAGAGACCTGGAGAGCTTTACCGTTGTGCAGGGAGACACCAAACCGCTGTCGATTTCAAGAAGTCTTTCATAACTTCTGTTCGGTCCAACTGGTTTTAACTGACCCCCATCTCTCTCCCTCCCTGTCTGAGCTGTCTGTCTTTTGTGCTTCTGGGCAGCTCTATAGGTAAGACGGGGCTCAGCGAGACGTGTGTTTTTCTGGAGGTAAAAGGTAAAAAGCAGCTCAAGGGGCTTATGCAGCACAGGAGCACTATGAAGGATTATCATTAATTCTGCACACAATGAGGCACTTGACTTTGAAGACAAATGCACACGCATGCACACACATACACACACACACGCTAACCATTTGAGCCGGGTAAAGGTGGACTGGTGGAGGGGTAGGAAGGTGGAGGGTCATTTTAAGTGGAGGTGCACAGGGGCAGACCTTGCCCCAGGGATGAGGGTGGAAGGAGGGGAGGGGAGAGGAAACAGACAAAGTAAAAACACATGCAAGGTCAAGTGTTCTCCTTCATTTAGCATATAATGGAGGAAAAGGCTAAAAAAGAACCACATTGCTGTCAGACTTATCAGTCTAGTTTTTTCCCCCCCATCTGCTCCTTCGCTTGCCTGAATTATACAAGGATTAGGTTTGTTAATCTGTCAAGATTTTTTCTCTTCTAAATTGTAGCCTAGAGAGTTTTGATTTAATTGTGTAGATAAGCACTGGGTCTCTTTTATTAACAAGTTAGGTATGTGTTGCTTTTTAACCAAAGCTTGACTTTAGACCAGCATGTCAAGTTTTTGATGTACTTCTTTTCTCTCTCCAATAACAATGTATTGGCAGTCAATCAACTGCAGCTGCATCTGGGATGATGATGTATATGCATATATCTCCATGCACGGTGTTGATCGGATGTAAATTATTGTTTCTTTGCAAGACATCTAATGCCCACCAACCATCGTATTTTCTTTCACCACCTCTCTGTTATAGCTCAGTCACACTAGAATACCACTAGGACAGCACCTTGTGACTAGAAAAAGACAGATTGGTGACGGTTGGCAATTTCTTTTTGTAGCAATTTATAATATCGTCACACTATTATGTATTATAAGTCATTTGTGACATTTGTCTCTCGAATAGGAGACTCAACTCAACTAGTTGCCAGCTAGTTATACATTCTGGTTATATTTCTATGTTAAAGCAAAGCTGCTGAGTGTCTGTGCCATTGTGCAGTTAAATCATCATCCAGCAGCAACTACATCACTGTTAGTGGAGGATTTTTTTTCTGTTTCAAGTCTACGAGGTTCTATTTGGACTCTGAATGTAAGTAGTTACTGTGAATTTCTATGCAGGTAGATGTCAATAGACTTTTGATTTTTTTGCCTGTTAATCACAGTGAAATGAGCTTTATTGCCATCCTGATGCACCTGAAGATAACAGATGTGCTCTCCATCTTCAAAGTAGCCATTTAAAAAGCGAGATCACCAATAGGCAATAATTTTGACTGAGCCATGTTTGCCACTGTTTTCAAGAATGCTGAGTGTTGTTTTTGCAGTTAAATTAATGGTCACACCATTAATATTTTTAATTTTTATATTGTTAAACCTAAACTAACTATAATCTGACTACACAAAAATCGTAGTAGTTTACAGTTTGGAGTCACATCTGTGACTTATTCTTGGAATTGGTGCTAATTTAAATGATGTCAATTGAATGTGGCTATAACAAGACACACTGGACAAGCATCTAGAGGTAGTTTTGTTTTTCTGTTTTTTTCATATTATTCACACTAAAAAAAATGTTAACGCATAATGTGTGACATGAAATCTGGGACTGTGGGACTGGGACCACATATAAATATATAAACTTTAATTCCTTTAATTCAAAAATGTGCAAATACCTGCTTTATTATTTCTCTTATTTGTTTTGCACATCAATGTTTTTTTGTAACCTTCATAAACCAGAAAGTGAAACGTATTTTTTTGCAACAGTCTTGTGTTAAGTTTGTGAGCATTAACTGAGCATGCTTTTAATTTGCCAAGAAGTCAGAATTCCCAGAGAAAACCTTCACAAGCAAACTCCACACAGAGGGGCCCCTCCCAGGTTCAAACTCAGGACCTTGTTGTTGCTGCTAAATACTGAGCCACCGTGCTGCCAGTTGTTTTGTGGGAGTAGATGATTTATAAAGCGCTTATTTATGTCTGTATACAACTAACCAGATTCTCAAGCATCAGCTGGCAATGTTATTTTCAATCATCTATGAAAGCAACTATAAACAGCTGTGGCTTAGACCAGATACTGAGCTCTCCTGCGTCAATGGCAGACTACAAAAAAAAAAGGTTTTGTGAGGTCTGAGAGTGATCCAGGTGCGTCTGTGAGACTCAGAATATGAACATGTTATTGTGGAGGAAGATGGGAACAAAAAGAGTCACGTCCATGTGCGATGTTTGCCCTGTTAGGGAAATGAAATAGTTATTTGATATTTGAAGATGTCAGCGCTCATAGACTGCTCATAAATCCCGACAGCTGTGTGTGTGTTTGTGTTATATGTAATGCAGTTATGAAGATTCTGTTGGACTCATGTTTCTGATAAGAGCTGTGACTTACTGATAAGAGGAAAATAGACAGCAATGGGGTTGTTTCTCTCTGCCTTTCTCTGCACACTAGCTTTTATGCATATCAGTCCCTAGCTGGCTTTAGGAGAGTTTCGACCTTATTTTAATAAATAATACCCCTCATTGATTTTAAGTTTTATGTAACGTGTTCACTGTGAGTAGCAGTACTGTCTTAAAAGTATTGTTTATACAGATTCAGATGTCTGCATAGTGAGCTCATTCTTGAGTGATCCCTCCTTCATAATCTGGTTTACTCAAATAATAATGTATACTTTATTGATCCCCGTGGGGAAATTACTTCTCTGCATTTGACCCATTCACTCTGTGAAGCAGTGGGCAGCCACTAAGCAGGCGCACCGGGGAGCAGTGTGTAGGGACGATACCTTGCTCAGGGGTACCTCAGGGAAGCTGTTCAGTGGATTTGAACTCCTGACGTTCCGATCATGGGGCAACCGCTCTACCTACTGAGCTTTAATATACCAGCTTTATGATGATACTGCTACAAAAAGGCAAAACCAGCAAAGTCAATACATTACCTAGGTGACGTGTATATCAATATATCAAGTCGGTTACAGTAGGTTGCTTTCACAGGATGAGTCCTTTTGGTGTCACCGAAAATAAATATAACAGTCAGTGGATCACCAAAGTCATTAGACTATACCTGTAATAAATTATGAATGGTGATATCCATCATGGCAAACTGATCTTCCCCATATAAGCTGCTATATAAGTTACAAGTATCACTGTCAATATTGTTATTGATAATATAACACTTAGTACCGGATCAATACCGAAATTTGTAGTGTCACACTTCTGTACTCTCGTCTTCATTTGTCAGCCCTCTTAAACTACGGTTCTTCAAATGTGTCCTTCCACGTACACGCTTCGGTTTGGACATGGAGGGGATTCCCCCGCACAGGACTGTGCAGTCCTTAAGATCCTGACTGTGCGTCGCTGGAAGCTGAGGACATCAGCTTCCAGTGAATGTTGACTAGTTGACAGAACAGAACAGCGAAGGAAGTGACAATAGAGTTTATCTAGAACAGGAGAACTGTGAAAAAGTGTAAACTTTTTAGTGGTTTCACTTAACTCACCTGTGTGGCTGACTGGATGACCAGCAACAGTATTACATACTTTCTACACTGCCTGGCAATAAATTCCACTTTAGAGATAACAGCTTCCTAAATCCACAACTAGAATTAGTTAGCTCCCAACTGCATTTAGGAAAACAGAGTGATGATCAGATCTATTCAGCAAAAATCTAATTTCACTATCTGGGACCACATCCTCAGAGCGATGAGTGATGGAGGATGAGGAGGTGAGACTGATGCAGCGGTTTGGGGAAGGCCTCGAAGGGAACTGGCGACGGCTCCCGGGCCTGGCAGATCCTCGTAACTAACGAGAAGTGAAATGGAGGAAAGGAAGAGAGGAAAGGGAGGAAGAGATGATAGAAAAGGAAGAAAGAAAAGAAAAGGGGGGGAGGGTGGGGCATGGAACTGAGAACGCGAGTGAAGGTGAAGGGAGGTATTTGTAGCCTGGCTGGACGGGGCGTGAAGGAGGTGTGGTCCCGCTCCTGAAATTCAGATAATATCTCCACAACTGATAACAATGACAGAAAAATGAGAATCTGTGAGAATCTACAAATGGAGCTTTAAACAGATGCACACGAGCAGACAAACAGAATGTGCCCACCTTGATCGCAGATTTGATATGATAGTTCTCCTCACCAGCAAAAAGGTTGGAAAGAAGAAGCTACATGGAAATAGGCATGAAGAAAGTCTGGTCAGACCTTTATCCATGAACACTGATAAGGAGAATCTGGAATGCACACACAAACAGATGCCCTTCTTCAGTCTGTGTACACAAACAACCAGGAGACGCCCTTTGCAGAAGCTGGGGACAGCTTCGAGATGTTCAAAAGCCAAGCATAAACATGGAGAAGTCACTACTGTAGAGGTCAGTGTATCTAAGCTGCAATCACCAGAGCTCATCACAGTCAAGAACATTGCACATTACAGGGGACACGGTTCACTCTCTGAGCTGATTAAATGCAGTTTTTGTAGATTTAAACCAGGGATACCTTCAGTACTGAATAACCCTTATCAAAGCACAAGAGTTGCCACCAGTGCCCACAGATTTGACACTATGACTCCTAGACTGATGCCCTCCTTCGGAATGTGAACCCAGGATGTGCAGGAGACAAAGTTAGAGAAGAGGAGAGTAGCATGGTTGAAAACTCAGTAGCTGACCACGAGAATGAAACCTCTGGAAAAAATAAGCTTAGTTAATAATTATGAAATGATAGTTTGCATTATCAGTATATATCCTTCTCTTTTGCTGCTGGTGCCAGAAACCTCAGTAATGATTCAGAGAAATCAAATCGCTCCATTTTCATTGCCACCTTTTGTTCTTTCGTGTATAACGATCTCCTCTTAACCTTCATTTATTAGTATCAATCATTGGGTTCAATTAGACGGAATTATAAATGCCACTTGCTGTGAACGTGAGTGAACTCATATGGGTCTTTCTTATGTTTATTTTACTGATGCTTTGGCCCAAAGTCAGTTGCCTCTGGTCCTAAACACTTCCACTTTGCAATAATACAACTCATAGCTGATCCTGGAATATCTAACAAAAGAAATTTCACACAATGCAATGTTGCAATGGTGGCATCCTGTTACAGCACCACGCTCGAATTCAGTCAAGCTTAATGTGTTGCCAATCAAAACATCTTAACCCACCAAAAACAGCATAGCAGTAATAATATTAAAAAATATACAGAAAATGCTCCAACTAGAGCTTTTTTCAGCGTATATGAAAGGTGACTGTCACAACTGACAAATGGTGAATGTAGCAATGTCAGTTAAACTGTAGCTAAAGTGGGAATGTTTGGCTGATACCAGCAACAGATGTTTAAGCAAACTCAAGTGCCCGTGTTCATCATGTTCTGGGGTCAACGCCAAGGATTCAGTGGTGCTTTTTGTGTTCTCATGCAGACATTAGGATTTTGCAGTTCGGCAAGGTGAGCGCATGTTTGCTCGAGTATCACCACAGACACAGATGGCACTGTCAAGACGCACGCAATGAGATCCAGCAAGCCAGTCACCACGTGTGCTGACGCAACCCTCACCTCTGACCTCGCAGAACACACAAAAAAGTGCACACGCTCACACACCGCACACATGCAGAGAGACTGACCCTCACACATAAATTTTTAAAGTTGAAAATGATGTCAATCACGATGCGCGTTAATGTCAGGCAAATGGGCGTCAGCTGTGATATATAGCTGGACTGCTGCAGACACAGACAGCAGCGAGATAAGGGAAGGTGGAGCGGAACGGCAGTGTAACAGTTGCCATTGTACATCATTTGCACTTCTAAAGCAGTAAATGTGAGCTGCTTCTGCATATCTGACTTTGTGTGTTTATGTCTTACAGGCCGCTTGTGTCTGTGCGTGCTTACTTTAATGCTTTGTCTCTGTGGTGCAATTCGTTAAAGGGGTGAGTTTCTCACATGCTTCACTTTCAATGATGACCTTCTGTCTCTGGTGTCTTTAGTGGAAACTTTTCAATGCCTCTGTGTCTCTGTGTTATATTCCTTTCTGCTAGATATATTAGTGAGAACCCTCGAAACCCCCTCCCTTTCTTTCTGTCGCTGTAATAGAAAAAGGTTTATAAGGCTCGGCAGGCCAGGCTAATCTAACCCACATGCCAAAAGTGCAGTGCCCATTCTCTTTCCTGCACTAATGAAGCTAACGCAGACTGTGAAATCTGCACTTGTGTGTGTGTGTGTGTGCACACGCGTGTGGATGGGAACGGCAGATCTGGCAAAAGAAGCTCCACCTCAGTGTGGGCCAACAGTGACACAGCAGGGAGGGAAAGTAGGAAAGTAGAAAGTTTCTCACTTTAAATCAATTATGATTTACACCCACCCACACACATATATGTACACACATGAGCACACGAGTTCATCCACTCGCAGATGTTTCAGTTAATTGATTGCAAGTGTGCGGCGCGTAGACTCATTACTAGTGATTGGCTCTAACTGTGTGGTGTGTTTCTGGCTGACACTAGCAGACCACACAGCAGTGCTTGTCTGCTTCCCCGCCCACACAGACATAATTCAATCAAGAATTTATTCTAATGCAACTATGGTGTACTGCTTTATATGGTACCTTTTTTTTTTAGTGTGTGCCATGTGATGCTGGGAATGTAAGTGTGATTATTGTGCATGCCAGCGTTGCACTGGAGAGCACACGCTGTTGTATAATGCTGGATATGTCTGTCAGTGACTGAGTGTGTGTGTGTGAGAGGAGTGTTGACTGACGGTGTGTGTGTGAGAGTGACTAATACCGGCCAAGTCATCTTACACATTCACAATTCCCAGCTTGCCACCATGACATCCAGGAAGGACTTCAGGAAACTAGGATGGGATGTCTTTGTGTAGATGTGTGTGTGAGACATTATAAGCAGGAGACGTTTTATGGGTTTTTTTTATACTGGAGGAAGTGAGGAAAAGGGAGTTCGTGGAGATTACACTGAGTATGTTGAGTATCTGTGTGTGCTCTATGAATGCACATATGTGAAGAGTGAGGGTGTGACAACTGTTCCATATGTTCGGACCACAGTTGGCGGGACATCCTGTGGGGCTTGGTAACACAGCAGTAGACCGTGTACCCTTTTGACACATGTATGCATGTGCATGTGTGAGTATATAGTGTGTCTGTGCCTGTGTGTGTGGGTACATGTGTGCGCTGACAAGATTTACTATTAGTCAGTCCATCCCGTCACCACCTCGTAACTCCTAGGCCGACTGAGATCCTGAAAAGAGAGAGGCTAAAAGATTCACATTCACTGATACTGCAACTGTAGAGGCACTTTGTACAAAATGTCTGTTGTGAGTGATCCTTGTCACCAGATAATATAAAGTTGTGGAGAGTTTACATTCATTCAACATGCCATGGTAATTTTAGGTTTTTAATGATTTCTTTGAACTGTTCTTTTCCCAGGTTTTACAGGACTTTAATGACTTTAAGAACTGGGTGCACAAATTTAAACATATTTTGGATTTTCTCTAATCCACAGGGCAATCATGAATCACACTACAGAGCACAGGTGCAAAATGATGCTCCAGTCTTCATCAACAGTATGTATCAAGATTCAGGTTCATTGGGGTTATTATCTCCATGGACAGCAAACACCACAGTGCTGTTGCAGCAATGGCTGTTTTTTCTCAAGAATGGTTAAGAAAAAAGAAGAAGGTGGCCTTCCCCAGCAAGTGTTGCTGACCTACTATCACTGTACCACAGAAAGCCTACTGTATTTGTATGTGGTGTCTCATAAACCACTATAGTGGGTTATGTCAAGACCACATAGGAATGTCAGGGCGCAGCCTTCAGCCCTGGAGGACACGTACAGCACACATGGCCTCAGGAAAGCCACTAACATCTGAAAGAACCCTACACACCCATGCCACAGACTATGTGAACTTCATCCAGCAAATGCTACAGATCTTTTCATGCATGGACAGCTTCATCCCAAGAATTGTAAATACTTGATAAGTAAATCAAGTGGCCCTAGTAGAACCATTTCTAGTCACAATTAAAAATAATTCTTTGCAAACTTTGAATGAGAATTTATATATTAGAGCTAAAAGCCATTCTTTGTTATCAGTTTCCCCTCTGGTGACAGTTCCTCGATCCACAGTGTGGAGATATGCGCACACACAACACACAATCATGTTAGGCCTTTGGGAGGACACTAACTAACATTAATACTAATATAAAGTTGCTTAGCCTCATAGCTATATGATAAATAGCTATCTAGGGGTCATCTGTAAATTATAACTTTAACAAAATAATCTGGGTTACACTTTTTTGAAACATGTTTTGCACTAATTTGACCAACAAACAGTGACTAACATAAATAATTTTGGAAGTCAGTATCATCAGTAGTAAGAGCGTGAATGGGTAGGTGAAAAGTATGATGCTGGAAATGCTGAACTGGGTGACCCAAACGAAGATGCATTTGTGCAAGACCCAAGTCAAAAAGATTAGTTGGCAACTGCCTGGCAACCATTGGTTTCTAGGGGAAAAACAAGTACTCCCCAACTGTGAGTGCTTGCTCTGGCAGGTATTGTGAAACCAACTGGTGAAGCCCAAGTCATGCAGGCCTAGAGACTGAAAATCCTGTGAATCACTGGTGATTAGGGAAAAATGTGTATTTTGCGACTGTTTGGCTGATGGCTGAGAAGTTGCTGACATTTTCTGGCTGAAAAAGAGGTATACGGGGCTGCACAGAAAACCTCCTTGCAATAGTTTTGGTGATAGCAGATTGTGATAGTTTCCCACTGTTTCTAAGGAAGGACTTCTCCTTATCCACAAACACTTGCCATTTACTGGCAAACCACAAACAATGTTGGCCTTTAAAGTAAAAGTTGTACCTTCTGAAATATGTGTGTTGCAGTGGTAAGGCACAACCTTTACCATGAAGGTTAAGGTTTGTGGTGTACTTTCTCAAGTTTCACTACCACTTTGTAGTTAGTTAGCAACTGTTTGGAGAGAAGTTGTTTTCCATGTAAACTACAGGTGACTGTGGTAATCTGCTAATGACCAAACCAAGGTTTTTGGTGCAACACAGTCTTTGGGACTAATTCAAGCCATCCCCAGCTCACTAACCGGTAGGGGATAACACATTTAAACTTCACATGCTGGATTTGTTTAAATCAGAAATATGAAAAAAAATTACATTCTGCACTGTTGATATATTTTCATGCAGCATCCTTTTTGTTGATGCAATTTTTTTTTTTAAATCTTAAAGGAATTTAAAAATCCATGTTCATACATAACATTACAGTGGAAAAGCAATAATTTAGAAAGTAAAAGGTTAAATTAATAAGCCACCAGTTGAACCTCAAAGAAAAATCAAACAGTCTAACAGCAAGCACCATATTTTCTCTACAGCAAAGGCAAAACCCACGAGCAGATTTCTCTAAGCAGTTTGTGCAACATTATTTAGTGAAATTCAATTATTGCACTACGAGACCAATTGGCCACAGCTTCTTCAGTCCGTAACATCAATGCTGGTGGAGGAAGAAGTTGTATAGAGTCGTTACTGGCACCAGGGTGAATACATAAAGAGACAGATGGTAGATAACCGATACTCATTTCAGTGTTAATTGTTAGAGTAGAGTAGATTAAAAAAACTCAGGTGCAAAATAGCTGCACTATTTTGAGGACTGAATTGCCTTGTGGGTGTTTCTGTTTTTCCATTACTAAAGGCATTAGAAATAGAGATAAAAGATAAAGTGCTCATATATTCCATTTAAATGTTGAAAACCCATTCATAAATGCATTTAACTCGTTCAGAGTTAATACAGTACTGTGTCACCCCTCATTTCTTTATATTTTGCTTCCAATGATCCAGACTTTATTGTAATTTTTTACATCTACACCAAAATCTCATCAGAAATTGTCTCAATTGAAGTGTGGATGTCAAAAAGTCATGCTTAAAGAGGAGAAACAGGGAGGAAAGACTGAGGCAAGCCAAATCACACAAGAACTGGACTGAAAATCACTGGCAGCTTTTTTCATGGAGTGACGAATCCAAATTTGAAATTTTTGGTTCAGTAATTGCCAATATGTATGGAGGAGGTCAGCAGAGAGGTACAACAGTGTCTGCAGTCTCTGTCATGGTTTGGGGCTGCATTTGAGCCAGTGGTGTTTGAAATCTTGTCAAAATTGATGGAATTATAAACTATTTTGATCCAACATCTAGTACCATCTGGAAAGCCTCTGATTTACAACAAAGTCATTTGTCAGGATTAAAATAATCCCAAACACATTCCTGGATAGAAAAACCCACAATGGAGCCATGCCAGTCATAGATTGGCCTCCCCAGAGCCTGAACCTCAACATTATTAATGCAGTGTGAGATCATCTTGACAGAAAACAGCACAAAAGACAGACAACATCCAAAGAACATCATTGAATGTCCCTCATGATGCCTGGTGAACTATTCCTGAAGACTGCTTAAAGAAATGACAAAAAATCTGCCTAAGAAAGTTCAGGCTGTGCTGAAGAACAAAGGTGGTCATAGCAAATATTGACCTTCAAGCTTGTTATTGCCTTGCATGTGGTATTTCCATTAACGTTTCAATCACTGCACCTATTTCCTATTTCCATAGCAAAATGTAAAGAAATGACAGGTGACTCCTGAGTTATGCACAGTACTGTATAGTCATAGGTGGGTCAAAACCTTTGGCACGTTGGCGCAAGCTGTTATTATCTTTTGTCATTTCACTAACAACCCCAGTGTAACCTACAAATGTCATGCCGTATAACACAGAGTGGACATTTTTTGTGTGTTTGCTGATAAATTTGTGTGTATGAAGGCTTTATGGATCAGAATGACTTTCCCAGCTCCTTCCCTGCCTGTTGATGCAGTCATGATGTGAATACAGCATCACCCTGCAGAGAGAGAGAGAGAGAGACAGGAGTGTCTGGGGCCTGTCAGTCACACAGTCAGACAGACAGACTGACAGCCCTGACTGACTCACTGTGAGACAGTCAGGGCTGTCACACCAGCCTGTTCCCCTTGGGAGGTGATGTCGTATTCTGCAGTGATGTTGGCCTAAGCTGCACTTAATACCCGGAATTTCACCTACTGCATACATTACACAAGGACCTGATCTGTAGCCATTTATTATTTCCCTCTTCATCAAGTTTGCTGTACTCTTTGCCCCCAAAGGCCATATAATCAACTTTTTATGTTAACAATAAATCATATGACCTGAACTCAAATAAGCAGTGCAGTAATAGGGTTTCTATGAGCTTCGTGTTTGCTCTCCAGCCCTCAACTTAATTGGTGTGCTTCACTCTCGCTGCTCCTATTAGCGTCAGTTTGTCCCCTTCACATTAGAGCAGTCTGGAGAATGTGGTGAACATTTAGCTGCTAAAGAATATTTATTTCTTTTGCCATGTGGGTGGAAAAAAATCAAATAATTTAGGTTTGAGATCACATTCACATTTTGTGTCGTTGACCTTTTTGGCAATAAAACCAGTCTAGATTTTTATTTTTAATTTCTCAAAAGTTTTATTCATAATAGAAAAAATGAGTCATAAACCTATCAGGGATCCAGATCATTATTTCAGTTGTTTTTTACTCACATACTAATCCTACTTCATCTCACCCTTTGTCTTGCTCGTAGTGCGTAGATCAAACAGTCTCCAGATGCTCACAGATGGAGGGCTTCTTTGTCCAAAAGGGGAAGCGATAACTGGAGAACCTCTTCGTGTTCTGATGGGGGAATCGATAGAGCTTCAGCAGGCCTGATTCAAACACATGGTTCCACTATTGTCCATCTGGAACTCATCGCAATATTATCTGCATGCTTTGGTCTTAAAAATAGTAGGGAGAGACGTTTCAAAGTGTTGACACGGTCCACAATCATGTCTACGACCTCAAGAATTAACATTGAAATCTTCCTCTGTTTTTTCTGTCTAAGCACACTTTCACGGGTATTTAAATGTATGTGCCTTTGCATATGTATGCTTGCAGCGGGGTTATTGATTTGCAAGGGTGAATGCGTGCTGAAATTCAAGGTGGGCTTTCTGTCTTGTCTGTTCCCCTTGGCTGACAGAGCTCCCTGTAGATCTGCATGTACTCTACACATCCTCTGTTCTCTAATTCATTAGTTTCAGTCTCACACAACTATCAAACACCATCATCTGGCATGGAAGTAACTGCTGAAGCTAGTCTGCAATTTCACCTTTGGGGAGGGGAAATGCAGAGCGCAGCATACTAAATGCCATACAGATGTACAAAGTGTAGCTTCCACTTTTTTCTCATTTGAACCGTAAACTCATTCTGCACTGTTGACGCTTAGGAAAGAAAAGGTTGTGGTTTGCAATACTATTTATTTCAGTGCATTCATATTTCAGTCATATTTAAAAGGTGTGTTTATACTATAAAAGATGGTTGTATACACTATATTGAGTTGTATACATTAGCTGTATATAGCAGTATACTGAGTTAAACTAAGATGTACAGGAAAGTTGTGAAATTCCTCTTTTATTTGATTATTTTGACTTAGAACTAAAGTTGAGAAATTAGACAATCGTCATTTATTTAGTGATTTAGCTCCAATTTCATTCAAACTTCTAGCAGTTTGGATCAGCTAAAACAGAGAAAAGTCATATCTATATTTTTCCAACCCGTTTTGAATAATTACGTCCTGAATAATTAGGCTTAGAAACGACATTGTGTTTTATCATCCCAATAGAGCACTTTACTCTCACACTGCTGGTTTACTTGTGGTTCCTAGGATATTTAAAAGTAGAATGGGAGCCAGAGCCTTCAGCTTTCAGTCCACTCTTTTGTTGAACCAATTCCCAGTTTGGATTCAGGAGACAGATACCCTCTCTACTTTTGAGATTAACCTTAAAGCTATCCCTTTTGGTGCTTTTTGTGGGGGTTTCTGATGCATTCAAGATTGCAGTGATGAGTGTAAACAGTAGTAAAACTGTAATTTTTAAATTTGTACTGCCACAGTGTAGTTTTGCCATACACAGAGCAGAGATCAGGCCCCACCTGTCAATGTGTTTCTTTTAAGCGCCAAAAAATAAGTCCTATGTGATATTGCTAGTGATACCTGAAGGACTCCTTGCTAAGAACAAAAACAAATCCTGTTTTTCCTCGCTTTTTTGGAAGGCGCCAACTCACTCCTGAGGTCCAACATCCTGGTTCCGAGGTATCTGGAACGCTGCATTAATTATTAGTTATTATTATTCTCTCGCTCTCTTCCCCTGGGTGTCTTTGCCCTGTCTCCCCCTCCAAAATCTCAACCAGGCCCAGGAGATGGCTCCCCCTCCCTGGGCCTGGTTTCTTTCTGTTAACTGGGTTTTCCTTTTCACTGTCACCAACTGTTAGCTCATAGGGGTCTGTCTGTTGGGGGTTTCTCTCTATTATTGTAGGGTCCTTACCCTAACATATGAAGTTCTGTCATGGTTTCAGAAGGACTGTTTGGGTTCTTGTGTCTGTTCTGCTTTTCTCTTTTAATCCTCAGCTGGAGTTGCTGGGCGGGCTCTGTGTGTGGTCTCTGTATTTCCTGCTGTGAGCTATTCCTGTCACACCTGGTGGCAATCATTTCATCTGACAAGCTGGTATATCATGGACAGGTAGTGCCACAGTTCTCTGCAGGACTCTCCTTATCATCATGGAAACAACCAGGCTACCTTTTTCTTGTATCAAGTTTGCTAAACAAGTATCTTTGTTTGCTAACTTGCCATCTCTATGTCACTAGCAGTTATCCACTGCAGACTTAGTACCCCCTTCTTGGTCTCTTTGCCAGCGCAAACAAGTAAGACAGAACAACACTCTTCCACAATTCACACTAATATACTAACCTGTTAGATGCCTGGCCTACTCCCACTACCTTCCCTGGCAGAGTTCCTGTGACCCCCTCCAAATCTAAAACATTTCATATTCTGAAGTGAAACTTCAGTTGCCGGTTCGAGCCCCGGCTCCGACAGTCTCGGTCGTTGTGTCCTTGGACAAGACACTTCACCCGTTGCCTACTGGTGGTGGTCAGAGGGCCCGGTGGCGTCAGTGTTCGGCAACCTTGCCTCTGTCAGTGCACCCCAGGGCAGCTGTGGCTACAATGTAGCTTGTCATCACGTGTGTGAATGGGTGAATGACTGAAGTGTAAAGTGCTTTGGGGTCCTTAGGGACTAGTAAAGCGCTATATAAATACAGGCCATTTACCATTAAAGTGAATTTGGCCCTGAGTTAGCTTTTTTGGGTTCTGCCTAAACCAAGCCAGAACAAGTGCCTAGATGTTACTGGTTTTGTGATATGGTGCAGCATAAATTAAATAAATTGAATTTTGTACTGTTTACTCGACCGTGATAGCAATAATCCATTTCTGTTTTGAGTCCCTTGATAAGAAGTGCACATATCAAGACATCTGAGAAATGACCATTTTGCAGTGGTTGGGAACTGAACTGTAGGCATCACATTGGGTGTCACTTTTATTCTTCATAAAAACAAACAATGTTGGGAATATTTTTTTCCTCACTCCTTTGGATTCTATAAGTGTTAAAATTTATGGCATGTGTGCCCACACAAAGTTATTTTTTTGTGTTAAAGAGGAAATAAATAATGATAACAAATCAAACTCATAACAACACTTGATAATATAATGAATCTGTGATGGTTCTGGGTCATTCTGACCCAGCATTTTCAGTTTCTTATGTCAGTTTCTTATGTTTTTCTCTATCTATCTATCTATCTATCTATCTATCTATCTATCTATCTATCTATAAAATTTTATATATATATATATTTATATATAGTAGTATAGTATAGTAGTATATATATATATATATATATATATATATATATATATATATATATATATATATATATATATATATATTTTTTTTTTTCCTCTCTTTTTTTATA
>VUQR01006931.1:1067-17946 GCA_015108515.1 Hemichromis elongatus | reverse complement strand
AGGGAAGTTGTTTGTTTTTTTTTTTTTTTTTTTTTTTTTTGGGGGGGGGGGGGGAGGGGCTTTTTAACAGAGATTTCTGTAACTGGAAAAATGTATAAATTGAGGTTGAAAAATACCAGAAGAATCAGCAAAAAAAATGTGTATGGAAACAATTATCCTTCATTTTCAAACAGTGCATTGCACTGCATTTAATTGATGTGTAATACAGTGTATTTAATGACTCGATTCATACTGTATATTAACTTGTTCGGGCCAACTTCACTGTGCACAGGCCAGGTTTCAGTGTTTACTCTGAACATGTCAGCTGTTGAAAATACAGTTTCAATAAAAGGAAAGATATTCAATAAAATCAAAAGAGAAGCAAGATAAATTATGGTGTATTGCACCAGTTGCCACCCGCTTGTCCTCCTGCCAAATATTTCCCATCACTTTGCTTTTGGAGTCATAATCATCCCAGTAAGTTTAACATGGACCATACCTTCGTCGTATGCATCACAGTGCACATGTCTGCAGTAACTTTTAGCAGATTTATGTGACGCTAATCTTTTCACACATCGAGAAATGCTCCAGATCCAGTAAGGAAGGCTCATCCAGGCACTTCTCCCGAGTACTGGCATACAGTTTAGTCACACTGAGCTTTTCTTCAGCACAGCGTCCAACTCTCCTGCTGTTCAGTATTATGTGATTCTTCATTGTTCATGCCAAGCTCCAATGAATTTCAGCTCGTAATGACATAAAGAATGAATTATTGTGAGGAGATATGTCAGTTCAGCGTCGCAGCCTGGGTCTTTGCGAAAGTCCTGGACAGAAACAAGTCAGAGTATAAAAGCTGGAGAAATGGTGTTCATTATCCAATGTGAAACAGACTTTTCCTTCGCTCATTTTCCTAATCTGTTTATGTATGTGCACACAAAAATTCAGTAACGCATTTGTTTGTTATTTTTCTTCCAAATTACTGTCCAAAAAGTGGCGTTGCTGTAATGCCTCATTTCTGGTAAATTTATCACTTAATAAAGCTAGCAGTGGGATTTGAGTCAGTGGAGAAACATTCATTACTGAGTCAGTCAAAGCTGTTTCCACAGGCAAACGAACTGCAGTCCTGCCCGTTGTGTAGATACAAATGTTTTAGAAGCTGACCTCAGGCAAGCTCTGTCCTGTGTTTGCCTGTGTGCATGTGTGTGTGTGCAGAGCAGGTGAGTACCGATCCTAACTGATTCCCAGCCAGAACATTTATGGCCAGCTGCCAGAAAAAAAAGAGCTCACTAATACTGAAATAACCAATAATATTAGGAACTTTTCTGTGGAGTGCATGTTTTGAAATCATAATCATGTCCATTCTTTTGGCTACAAAATGTTTTTACATTTCTAAAGCACAATCTGAAAGCAGTATATGGTCAAAACTAAAGTTCTGTTGAGTTCTAAAGTGACTATTTAACATTTTTGAACATTTTAAGGCTATACAAAAGTAAGAGGTAAAACTGTCAAAGAAAGAATGAAGCACACAGTAACTTTATAGCATATGAAATCAGTTTTCTTCTATGTTGTGCACCTCATCTGTTGGCCAAATGGAACAGGAAACATTAGCTTGATGAACTGGCTATCCTCCACTTCCCCCTACTGTACAGTCCTGGCATTTCAGCCAACCGATTTACAATGACTGTAACTGTATGTAAGACTTACTGTCATTTAAGTGACTTCTCATCCCATTAAGACTTAGAAGAACAATTTGCTTTTGCAACAATTTGGGCAACAAAGTAGCCGCTGTTTATTTGTTTAAATTACTTGGAAACCTGAATAAAAATACCTCAACTGCTGCGCTGTCTTTAGTTACTTTTTGATCTGCTGCTTTTTTAACCAAAATTCTTCTGTAAATATTATTTAAAATGATATGTGCAGTTTTTATTTTTAATGCATCCATTCGGATCATTTTCATCATTTCCGCCAAAGTGCTTCGATGTCATTCTGTCTGAACATAAATGTGATAACTCGCAAATTTTTGAATAAATTGCGATGAAACTTTGTAGGGGTTTAGACTGGGGTCATGTTTATAATCCATTCAAATTTGGCTTGCATCAACTAAGGCAGCGGTCCCCAACCCCCGGGCAATGGACCGGTACGAGTCCGTGAATCGTTTGGTACCAGGCCGCGAGAGTTTATGCTCCAGTGTGAAATTTATGGTTTTCGGGGTTTTTATTCTTATTTTTTTATCGTTTTTATCGTTAACTCTGTTTCCCTGGGTCTTTTCCCACGTGTTATGAATACATTTTCTTTTTTTTGGTACCGCGACACCTTAAAAGCCGGTATGAGGCACAAATAAGGTTGGGGGGGGGGCAGCTGCACTAAGGTCTTCAAGGTCAGCTTGATGACTTTTTGGTCAAAAGTTGACAAAAATCCTTAAAACTTGGAAATGAAAGTCAAATTGATAATAATATAATAATAATACAGAGCTATTTATGAAAATTATGTTTCTTACTGACATTATTTGCATTGACAACCTGTAGGCATATATATAGTTAATGACATATGGGGATTTTAAATATCGCAGTACTTTGGACCTCTGACCTCTTTTTCAAGGTCAAATAAAGTCAAACTTTCATCAGATTTCTTTTATCCTTCTCTGTTTGTACTGGGAACATGTATGACATGATACTGGTTTAAGAAGATTCTGAATATCTGAGTATTAGTTTACATCCAAATATCGTGTCACATTGACTGTCCTTCTTTGTGTTATATCGCTAAATAACGTACTGAAGTATTGTCAAGAGAAAGAGAATGAACTGATAAATAAACTATTTAGATAAGCTTAAGTTGTTTATGTCCAGTTATTTAAAAATCAGCACCTATTATTATCCATTACCTACTACATAACGTTTGGTAATCAAAGTAAACCTCTCTCACACTACCCTTAACGGGTACACTACAAGCTTCTTAAAGTATGTTTAAATATAACAAAGGAAACAAAATGAGGATACAAACATTACAAAACCATTCCCTTAAAAGTACCAGAGAGTGCCCCGGGGGAGGTTTGTGTTCAGTTAGCAGTTCTAAAGAATCCTGGATTGCTAACATCCTTTAAATTGATAGCATTGGATCATTTTTCTTTTGGTCATCTTACTCACCAACTTGCTTGTTTTTGTTTACTGTACATATTATACATAGTTCTGTATCTGTATATCTGATACATATCCCTGAACATTTTATACATATCTCTGCACAATTTTTTCTATACTTATTATGTACCTTGCTATCTGTATATACCTATATATTCAAACTTTGGCTACTTATAGGACCACTTGTGCCTTCCCTCTATATTTATTTCCCTTACTGTAAGAGCTCTGTAACAATGCAATTTCTCATTCGTGGGATAATAAAGGTTTTATTCTAATCAGCCTCTCAAGATGTAAACTATAACTTAGACCCTATCCCAGCTACTATACGCCAGACACATCTTCGCATCTTCAACATCCTTGTTGAAGTCTTGTTTCTCTAAACCACTCAGTCTAAATTTTCCTTCTGATATACTCATTTCGTATCCTGTCCATAGTACCTCTTAATGAAAATATATATATATATAATAACCATCTTCAACTCTGCCATGTCAAGTCCGGCCTCCTGTCTTTTTGTCAGTGCCAAAGTCCCCAAACTTTACATCACAGTAAGGTCTAACTATCGTCTTGTAAGCCCTCCCCTTCACTCTTGCTGCTATAGCAGAATATAGAATATACTCTTCTTTCAAAAATCACACCTGTCACTCATCTCCACCCACTCCGCCGTGGGTGCACTCTACTCCTTGCAACTTTCCTCTTCTGCCTACCTTTAAGGGAATGGTCCAGTATGGTTTGTGTCATTTAGCTCTCAAAACATTTCAGTTCGAAAGAAATTCCAGTTGACTTTGTCATACACAATGACCTGTTTCCCTCTACCATCCGACTCCAGGTGTGCCAATATGGGCAAACTGCTTGAAGCCATGTAAGTAAATTACAATTAGTTATATTCTTGCTTTAAAGTTGGGGACAGCCTCTATTTATGAACAGTTGTAGCCTATTGTAAATATATAAATATACATAGTCCAAGAGTACGCGCAACTTTGTAGGCGCTCAGTATGGCTCCGCCCACAGCTGCTCAAACCGGAAGTTTAGCTGTTGTTGACACACTGGAAGAAAATGGCTGCTGCTCCGACTTTTTTTCAATGAAGACACCGATATTTCAATTTCATTTCGTTTTCTTACATCGGAGCTACAGTCGACCGCTATGCAATCTAAAAGGCAAGTCGACTCTGTTTGTTTAGACTGTCGCGCTTGTTCGGGTTGTGTCTCGAAAGACGTGAGCCTAGCAGCGTAGCTTGTAACTTACAGCTTTGCCCACTCGGAAAGGGCTAGCATGCTAACGGTGGCTACGTTAGCCCAACGGTCAGGCATCAACGAGTTGTTGCTATTCGGCTCCTCTCTCTTGGCTGGGCTCACAGTCACCAGAGTTCACTAAGATTTGCTGCTTTGTTTTGTTAACTCTGACACATCGTGTGGTCAAGTTTACTTTGTTATTGCATTTTAAAATATAAGCTAATGGTAAAAGAACTTAGATGGAACAGTTTGGCACATCAGTCCTTGCAGCTGCTTGTGTGTGGCATCTCTGACTGAGTGTCAGCTGGATGATTTGGCATCAGCGCTCTCTTACCAGCGTGCCAGCAACACACTGAGTACATCTCTATGAATGTACCAGTAATTTGTGTTTTTGTTTTCTCTTCACGCTGCCTGTCCTCTGTTGTGTTGCCGTGCAGGCTGTGAATGGTCACTTTAGGAAGGTGACAGTGTGGGTCAGATAGGACAGCATCGTCTACCGTCCCTCAGCTCGCAGCTGGCGGTGGACCACAATGGTAAGTTTAATATTTGTCAGTTCGTTCATCTCTACATAGACAAAGGACTCCTGCTGTAGTGTTTCATGTCAGATTCCGATCTCTATTGGTCTGTGACTTCCAGCTGTTGCTGATCTGTTTCACTTTAATTTTATCCCCTAAAGCAACAAGTTTTGGAATATGCATTGGATCGAGCCGAGGTAATAAAACCAGTGTTTTTTGATTGCTGTGAAATAAATAAAAAAAACATGTAGTCAGAAAAATACTAACACCATTTACCGTGTTAGTAAGTCCTTTCCTGCCCCATTATTCATTAATAACGCGTGTGTTCATTGTTATTCAGTACATTGTTGAAAGTGCTCGACAACGACCAGCCAAACGAAGAATCTCATCTGGCGGGAGGAAGAGTTTGTATCAGAAGCTCTATGAGCTCTACATAGAGGAATGTGAGAAAGAGCCAGAGTTAAAGGTTCGTGTTATGCACCATGACTCACTTGTTACTTGGTAATTACTGGATATAATAAAACCTTACTTAAAACAAGCTTTTGGGAATGATTTGGTAAAAGTGGATTTTTATTACCACACAAAACTGCTTAGTTTCCAGTCAGTTGCACAAACAAATTTTAGGTGTAGTCAAGTTAAGGAAGCAACAATTTTGAAACAGTGATTTATCAAAATAACGTTTAGGTTCAGAACTCGAAGTTGCTTCCTGCTTTTGTTTACTGGGAAACCTGCTTAATTAACCCGGATGTCTTTAACTAATATAGGAATAAATCTGTTCATGTTTATAAAAGTAATATAAACATTAGGGCATAAATATCTAAATTGGCTTTTGTATTTGTTAATTGGAGAATACATGTTGTGTTTCATTTTCATAAGTTAATGGATCCGTAGATTAGTGCTTCACAAATTTCCCAAACAAGTCCGAGATGCTTGGTTTGATCTAGGGAGTAGACATAAATCTCTTTCAGCGTAAAAATGTGCCAAATCCAACATGCAACCCACTGTGGCAACCTCTGGTGAATAAGGGAGCATTTCAAAGTACCAAAATTCTCTTAGTGGCATCATTTGTTCCAGAATAGATTTACATACAGTTTATTTGGCCTGCAGGACTATTCCATCTGTTTTGATGAGATTTTGAAGATGTAAGATAAGATAAACCTTTATTAGTCCCACATGTGGGAAATTTTTTAGTCATGGCAGGAACGTAAACTGCACCAGAAAAACAAAAAAAACAAACAAGCAGAAAAAATGCACAAACGTTGTTCAACAGCCTCTTGCAGGAACTCACTCTCTGTAACTAACTACATTCACTGTATAACTTTCCAGAAGCAAGTCTATATCTAGCTGGGGGGGGGGCGGCATCTTGAGTTCTACTTTGCATTTACCATCTGGTTCTGTTGCACTGAAGACAAGACAGCTGCCAAGAGGCCAGATGAGAAATATCTCAATTTAATTTAGGGATGAAATGTCTTATTCAAAAAAGCAATTTAAAAAATAAAATGCTATTAAGCAGGTATAACTACTAAGGCTTGTATTTTTATTGAGAAGAATTTGTCTTTTGTGCGTTTCGGTTGCTGTCTCTGAAGAATTTGAGGAGAAATGTGAATCTACTGGAGAAGCTGGTGTCTCAGGAGTCTGTATCATGTCTGGTGGTCAATCTGTACCCTGGGAATGAAGGCTATTCTTTAATGCTCAGGGGCAAAAATGGATCTGGTAAGACAAGTAAGATCATTACATATGATCACCGGGTTTTGTTTTTTGTCTCTTTGTGCTGCACTTATCACCTGCAACGGGCACGTTTGTGTTGCTTTCTAGATTCTGAAACCATTCGCTTGCCATACGAAGAAAGAGAACTGCTGGAGTACCTCGACGCTGAGGAGTTGCCTCCTATTTTGGTGGATCTGTTGGAGAAATCACAGGTTGTGTGCGTGTGTGGTGGATTTTGAAATCTAACCATTTTAAGCAAAAAGTGTCACATTTCTGCTTCAATATATAAAAGAGCAGAACCATGTAAGGTTTCTATTTTGATGAGTGAGCTCCCTGTGTTTGTAACCATCTCTTGGTCATGCTTTGTCTGTCAGGTGAACATCTTCCATTGTGGCTGTGTAATAGTAGAGGTCAGAGACTACCGGCAGTCTGGTAACACCAAGATTCCCACCTATCAGAGCAGACACATCCTACTGCGGCCAACCATGCAGGTAAAGCTAGCATAAGACTGTGAGGAGGGATGAGTAGAAACCTACATTAGATCTTTAGCACAATAAATCTGACTTACATTTTATTCGATACCATTGTGTTTCCCTCCAGACTCTCATCTGTGATGTCCATGCCATGACCAGTGACCACCACAAGTGGACACAGGTAAAGTATTATGTTCAGTGTGTTTTATTTGAAACACATTGTTGTGTAATTTCATTTAAAGTGCATTTGGATTTACTAGTGCAGTGCTCCCTCCCAGAATCGTCCTGGCTCGGGTGTTTTCTGTAACGTATCCTTTCTCTTTGCTTTAGGATGACAAACTGCAGTTGGAAAGTCAGTTGATTTTGGCCACAGCTGAACCTCTGTGCCTGGACCCCTCCATTTCTGTTACTTGCACAGCTAATCGCCTGCTTTACAACAAACAGAAAATGAACACTCGCTCCATGAAACGGTACTGAATACACTCTCATACTCGTCTGGGTTGAAGCCAGCTCAGGGTGAAATCGGTTATGCCAGGATAAAGATCTCATTTACTGGTGTTTATTTTCTGAAATTGAAGGCAGGGAAGTGAAAGCTCTGTGACCGTGTAAATGAAAAAAGGCAATAAATGGAGCAAAGACCTTGGTTTTGTTAACAAGCCTTATTTGTTTGCATTGTAGGTGTTTCAAGAGGCACTCTCGAGCTGCACTTAACAGGCAGCAGGAGCTGTCCCACCTTCCCATACCACCACAGCTACGACTCTACGACTACCTACAGAGAAGAAAAGAGAGGAAACCCGCGCCTGTCATAGACCTGAAGATCTCAAAGATCGGAAACGTAAGTGGGGAAACGTCCATAAAGTTTGTAAAGTATATAAGTATATAAGTCCAAAAGTATGAACTGGACTACTAATACTACTTTATTATAGATTACACTTGTATCTCTGTGTATTTCGTCTGTGCCATTTGGCTTTAATGACACTATGTACTCCACAAGTATGTGTAAAACCTGAGGATCTATGTTATCATGGATGCAACTGATCCACTTTTTATGCCATGCAACTCAATGTAATTCAATTCAGGTTAGTTTATGTAGCTCCAAATCACAAGTTAAAGACCTTGCAGTATTCCAAAGGAAACCTCAAGAATGAGGCAATCCTCCTAATGATCAACACATTGTGACATTTGGAAGGAAATATTTAAAGAAACCTCCAACAGAATCAGGGTCAGAGGGCCAAAAGAGGAGGTAAAACAAAATCAGGCATTAGTCTGAAATCTAAGTGCGGGAAATCTACGTTGTAACATTGTAACTTACGATGTAACTGGAAGGCACTGCCTCCTGTTCTACTTTTAGGAATTCTAGAAACTACCAGTAAGACAGCAGCTTGAGAGCAAAGTGTGCTTTTGGGATAACATGATACTAAGAGGCCTTTAAGTTATGATGGCGCCTGATTGGTCAAGATTTTGTACTTTAGGAGAAGAATTTTAAATTCAATTAATTCTGTTTTAACAGGGAGACAATGAAGAGAAGCTAATACGGGAGAAATATGATCCGTCTTTCTCATCCTTGTTAGTACTGTAGCTGCAGTATTTTAGATCCACTGGAGGCTTTGGTAGCATCTAGGCTAGCTGTGATTGACTCTGAGAAAGCCCTCCTCCGAGACAGCACAGTTACTTCTGATGCTGCGTTTCCCGCTGTCACTGTGCTGTTTAGTAAGTAACACTGACCTGGAAACTCGAGGTACAGCCATATTTACGAGGGAGTTGCTGTGGCTTCGAGCTGAGCATCTTCTGCTTCAGTGGAAGGACACAGCTCAAGGATATCTGACCATTTGTACAAAAGAGTTAACATAAATTCCAAAAATGTCTTTCAATTGGATTGCTGCAGTAATTATTTTTAGTTCATCCAGTCAATGGCCCTATGAGTTTATTCAATGGCGAGGTGTCTGTCTGTTCCATCCCTCCACATTTCACTAGAATTGCTACTCGTCCTTGATCCACAGATTTTGGTGACCGTCAGTGTCAACAGAACTTTTATTCTGTTGACTCTCACCGACTTTTATTCTGAATTGTGACAGCTCACGAGCTGGATGAGCTATGGTCTCATTGAATTTCTGGTCATAAGTAATAACTTAAATACTTTCTGTGTTTTTGAATGTTTCTAAAAGATACCTTTGTGATCATTTATATGAAAACGTGACAGATAAATTTGGCAGACTTTTTCCTAAATGAGAATCATTCACCTGTTTGTTATGGCAAAATAATTGTAGATAATGTTACTTCGAATAACAGCCAAAGTTCACTGTGTCCCAAACCAAAGATCCAGTTTTTTGTCTATTTAAGTCTTTCTAAATGATCGACTAAACCCCAGAGGGAGTCGTTAGAACAACAGGTAAAAACAAGTTGTTGTGTCAGTACTCTGGTGTGTTCCTCTTTAAACCATTGTTGACTTAAATCTCACATCACTTAATTCTCATGGATTTTCTCTAACACCTCCCGTTTTTCTCCCTGTTGTTCTGGCTTGTCAACGATCATCTCTTGCAGTGTGTTGACATGTGGAAGCAAAACAACTGCCAACTAACTGTGCCCAAGGAAATTGATGTGAGTAGTTTTTTTATAAAACCATCACTTAAACACTTGATCCAACACTACTTTAAAAAAAAAAAACACACACACACACTTCAAACTACTCAAATGATAGTTTGACAATGAAGCGTGCACCCTGTAACAGAACCTTTTATATGTATGTCAATTTAGGTGGAAAAGTACGCTGTGGTTGAGAGGTCTTTGCAGTTGGAGGACTCTCAGCCTAAAACTGTGATCTGGCCAGCTGAGGTAAGTTAGGCAGCAGATAACTGTACATTGTTGAGATCATTAATGGCTGTTTGCTGTCAGAAATAAGCAGGCAGTGTTTGAAATGGTAATTATTTCTTTAAAGGAAGAAAAGCAAACATTTACATTCTGACATTCTACAGTGTAGTTCTTCCACAAATAGAGACAAAGTTTTCCAAACAGTCAGCGAGTGACAGGAATCAGTCTGAGTGAGACATCTGTCTCACCATGCAGCTCGTGCATGCAAAGTGTTTGCACAGGTTGCATGCTGGGAGGCAACCTGTCTCTAAATAAACGGAGATAACTACTGTGCAGCGCCTTGCAATTGGTCTTCAAGGTTTATCCATGTACACAGATAACCACTGATTTTTTCCCCTAACTGCAAGGAGGCTGTCCTACTTTTAATGTTGTGGGACTGACCAATAAAGTGACTGAGTTGAAGTTATTACTGACACCCTTTTTATGCTGTTTTTAATAGCTCCATTTGCTTGTACTAATACGATTTCCTTGTCTGTGACAAAAATGCTAAAATCTTCTGATATGGTTAATGATGGTTTTTAATCATTTTTATGCAAAAAAAAAAATAGTAAAAAAATAAAACACAAATTCTTCAAGTAAACTGATGTATTTTTTATTTGTTTAGGCAATACTTGTTCGTCAGGGTCTTGTTCTTTTGAAAATAAAATCTAGACTCACACATCATGTTTGAATTGTCTTACATTTAAAATATTTTGTGTATAAAAACAAACAAAAACTCAGATGCTTAATTATTGTAGAATTACCAGCATATTACACCAAAATCCCAAGCCATAAATGATGACTCCACGTTAGTTACCATTATCCTTTGCTGCAACGATTGGTTAGTTTCTGTTTAAAAACGTGAAAAAACTTTGTAAAGTTGGAGAAGTAGATTGCTAAACATGTGACATGAAACATTTTTACAATTAAAAACATTGTCGTGAATTAAGTCGCTATTTTTTTTCCCCCTTACACAGGAAGTTGTAGATGACTACACGTTTGAGTGTGAAGTGGGGGGCCAAGCTCAGAGGACAAAGGTGTCTATTTTCCAGACGATGGGAGACCCGCTTGTGTACGGGAAGATCTACTGTGCTAAAGAATCAAAAGCAGAGGACGACAGCTCAGACCTAAAACTCATACATCCTCCGTAAGGACACCTTTAAGACAAACTGCTTATATTAAACTGATTTTAAAATGCTGCTTTGATTCAATTCATCTTCATCTTTTTTGTGTCATTCACAGTTTCCTTATAGGGTCAAAGATTGATGCAGATCGGTAAGTCACTTTGTCGACTGCTCTTCAGAAGTTAATTTATTCATTCACAATTTTTTAGGGATTTGTTGTTAGAAAGCGTGATGCAAGGTTGTTGTCTTTTTAACAGGTTTCTTACTCAGTACAAAGGAGTGTATGAGAGAGACGTCAAGTGTCAGGTCAAAGTGTCCCATAACTCAGGCAACGTGGGTCAGGGGCCTCCCTCCCCCAGCAAAGATGAGGTAAATATGGGGATTCATATGAGGAGTTAGACTGATTCAGATGTGTCAAACTGATTTGGAATCAGTGCTGATGATAAGATTACTTTTGGATTGTTGTTGTCATGCAGTGTGGCTAAAAGACAGATTTAAATGTCACGTGCAGGGTGATGGTATTTCTCCACTGGTCCAGACTTCTCTCTTGGGTAAAGGGGTGAAGCACCGGCCCCCTCCCATCAAACTGCCGTCAGGATCAGGAAGCAGCTCCTCAGGTACAACTTCTACTTCTAGTGCAATTGTTCATCAACACCATACGAATCCTTAATTAGGAAAAAAAATGTGGCTGAAAACACCCGGTATTTTCAGTGCTAGTTTGAATGGAAAAAAGGGTTCCAGGGAAATCTTATATCTTTTATATAATTAAGTTGGATTATAAGACATGCACTAAGCACACCGCACACATGTTTCTGAGTCTGTTCAAGGCCATTTTCAGGGTGGAACCATATCTGCTCTAATACTGCACTCTTGTCTGAAAGGAGTGTTATAAATATATCTCTTTGTTTTTCAGGTAATCCATATAGTTCACAAACCACCAGTGGTCTACTTAAGTGTCCTACACCTCCTCCAGCCAAAAGCCAGTCTCTGAACAGAAAGCACTCAATGGAGCTGGGCCAGGTGGGCCTGCTGTCGCCTGCCTCCCTCTCCCCAATGGGATCCAATCAGAGTGAGTGATAGAATCTGATTAGTTGTACTGAAATGTTTTACATCTACTTTAAGCTTCTGAATTTTCCCGATCTGGATTTTTTTTTTTAACATATTCTGATGAATTAGGATGACAAGAGTCCAGCTTCGTAAGAAAAATGGAAAAACAGTATAATATTGGGAGCTTAGCAAATAATAGAAAACACATAATACTGGACCACTGCAAGCCCTTTTCTCTGTAGTGTTACCAAAGGATTAAATAAGATCTCATGCAAATTTACAGTAAAAGGGGGATCAGGTTTTCGGAAAACTAGTGCCTCATAATTAAAATTTAGCTTTAATAATGGATTTTAATTGACTGAAAAGTACTGTGTCTTGTTAAAGTGTTGTACTATTTTGGCCCTCTGTCCCCCCCTTCAGGATCGGGAACTCCCAAGCCATCTACCCCAACGCCTACCAATACGCCATGCTCGACCCCTCACCCACCTGATGCCCTCTCGGCTCCTCTCTCAGTGACCCCTACCCCTTCAGATCCTCCGTTGGTTCAGAACCAGTCACAGAATGCCCTCCTGACACCTTTTACCCAACAGCCGCTGGCTTTAAGCCAGACGCTGCCCGTCATGACCATTCCCCTGCCAACCATGGGTACATCCATCACCACAGGAACCACATCGTCACAGGTCATGGCCAATCCAGCCGGGCTCAATTTCATCAACGTGGTCAGCTCTGTCTGGTAATAAATTTGAACCGTCTCCAATGCCACATTGCACCTGCTGATCACTGTTACTTTTAATGATGATCTTGTACTGTCCGTGTAGCAGTCCTCAGACTTTGATGAGTGGCTCCAATCCCATGCTGGGTACAGGCTTAAACCTGAGTGGAATCCTGCCAACTGGAGGGTTGATGCCTACCATGCAGTCTGCAGCCCAGGCGGGTAAGATTTCATTGGTGGTGAGCTTCCACAAAGGCGACCTTTAAACCTCCCAAAATTTATAGCTGCATCCACACAGGAAATACTCGATGTGCATCGCATTGCTGCCGACTGTCTGTTGCTAGGTGACTTTTTCAGGCTCTGGTCGTCTATAATGTATTTACTACCAGGTCACTGGCATCCTGTGTTCTTCCTGATAGTCCTGTAAAAAAATAAAAATAAAAGACTGGGTCTAATGACATTAGAAGAGGTGAGACAAAGCCCTTGTTGCCTCACTGTTTTGTGGTAACTCTGATTTGTGTTCCAGGGAGTCCTTTCGGCCTGAATAGCGGTGCTGGGTTGAGACCTCTGAACCTACTGCAGGTACGACTCTACAGTTTAGTCTTAACACGCTTTGCGTAGCATGCACTGGGTATTTGTTTGGCATAGTGACTTAGTCCTGATCTTCACCTGTGTTAGCACACCTGAAATAGTGAAACGTTTATCAGCAGCTTAAATTTCCCCACACTTTCCTTCCCCACACCTCATTGCATATGTAATGTAGTTAAAACCCTTAAAAGTGGTGTAGGGCAAAAAGAGACATGCATCTTTTGTTATGTAATGTCCTGACCTGAACAACAACTTAACTTGACAACATTTTTGCTCCCTCTACCTCTTGAACTGCAAGAGTCTCTTAGCATTTTTTTTTTTTTGCTAGAGGAATAACAGCAGAAGAAGTAAAGGATGTAATCTGAATGCAGACACAGCCTGTTTGAGGATCGCTGCTCATGCCATTCCCTTTATAGTCCTTTGTAGTTCTGTTAGTCTGATAGTAAGAATGATCAGTGCCAATCTCTTTGTTAACACTCCATTTCCTTTTTCCTCTCTTTTTGGTTACATGTGCATCATTCCTTTCCCTCTGTCCTTCATCCTCATCTCCCTGTGTTGTATTCCACCACTTTTTGTTCGTTGGTGTGTGTATTTTACATCTTCAGATCCCCACTGGTCCTCTCATCTTTAATTCTCTGCAGCAGCAGCAGCTGTCTCAGTTCTCCCCACAGCAGAGTCAGTCAGCCACCTCCAGTCCTCAGCAGCAAGGGGAGACGGTGAGACTCAAAAACCATATTTGCATAGTATAGAAGAACTCATATTAATTCAATTACAGCAACAGCAGGATGTTAGAAAATATCTTCCAAGAAATATGAGAGTTTGATTTGGGTCATGTACTAGTCCATGTTTACAGATGTATGGCTTGGGTACTACACAGTTGCAGACATCATTTGGTTAGTTAGGCACAGCTATTAAAGATATATAGAATACAAAAAACTATTCATACCTGTGAACTGAGGAAACTAGGATAGTTTTAAAGGGGGTGCTGTTATCCTCTTTTCCACTTGCACCTACGCGGCTTGGCTCGACTCAGGTCTTTAGGTGGCAGTACCTACCGGGTACCTTTTAGTACCTACTCAGCCTGGGGTTCCAAGCGATCCGAGTCAAAAATGTGGCATCAACAGAGTGCACTGGCCAATCAGTGGTGTCACTCGATGAATCATGACAGTGACTCTTTCACAAATATCAAACCCAACATTCTAGATGAACCATTCATTCATTTTCCATTACACCTGAGTGCCACCTTAATGTGCTTGGCGTCGTTATAGCAACACAGCCAAAAGTCCCACAGCGTCATTTTAACGTGACGCAAACAACACAACAATGGAGGATATCGAGGTGATGGTCTACCAGTCTGAGTTTTTGTCATTTCCCTCACAGCCGCATTTCAAAAATGTCGGGTTTGATTGGCCAAACGGTCGTGTTCGATCTGTTGATGTCACATTTTCGAATTGACTCAAATCACCAAGTCAGTACTAAAAAAAGTACACCAGGTACTGCCACCTAATGGAAAAACCTAAAAAAAACCCAAGCTGAGTCGAGCAGAGTAGCTTCAAGTAGAAAGGCACTGTAATTTAAAAAATATGAGTGAGTAACTGGGCTGCATGTCAGACCGACTGGGGAAAAGCAACGACTACAAAAGAAATCTAGTCCTAAAGAGATTTCTTTTTAAACTACTGAGCCTGATAAATTCTACCTCGACTTGAGTCACAGTGAAATATTTAAACCCCTTGATAGTTATTGAGACACACTGCATCTTAAAAAGAGATTAACAAATCTGATTGGAATAACAGGGAATGGCATCTAGCGACAGTATTGTACAGAATCTGTAATCACTACCAAAACATTTCACTGGCTAATGATATGGGAGCGAAATCACTACTGCTTGCCTTTTTGAATTTTTAAAATGTTTTTTTTTTTTTTTGGTTAATTTTCCCTTAATGTCCTAAAATATTTGTGTGTGATTTACTGTCATGTGTTCTGCTTTGGTGGCAGTTGTGTGTGACGGCGTTGTGTTGTCTTTGACTTTCTTCTTAGAGTGACCAGGGGTCAGATCAGAGTTTAGGGAACCAGCAAACGGCTGTCATAAACCTGGGAGTGGGAGGCTTCATGTCTCCACAGGCAGCAGGTATGAGTTGCACATGCACACACACACACGCAAAACATTTCTCTTCATGCGGTCCATTAACCTGTTCCTAAACAAAATGACACAGTGCCACTAACTAGTACTAATAAGATAAGATGTACTAATGTATTCATTACTGTAATTACTATTCATAAGGACTCAGTCTGTAACTAAAAATGACCATTTTATTGAAGTTAGCCATTGTTCCTCTCAGTGGAGCATGTAACATCTGACAGGAGAGACTCAACTTCCCCTTCTTCTCTGCCACATTTTCTTTTTTTTTTTCTTTTTTTTTTGCCCCCACCCTTCTGTCTTTCCTCCTACACTGTCCTCCTCTCCCTCTTCTAAATTTGCCCTATCCGCTAAACTCCCTGAATCACCTTATTCACGCTATTTCCCCATAAACTCCACGGACACGGTCATTTGTCTTTGGCCTCCCTGCAACATTTGTCTTTGCTTCTCTTTCTTCCATCTCTGTCTGTGTGTGTTTGTGCACTCCTGAAACCACAACCCACCCCTGCTCTTCCGCTAATCCTTGCAAATATTCTACTTTTTTTCCACTTGTTCATTTCCTGTTTTTACACTTTTTTTTTTCCCCCGCCATTCCTTCTTCTGCTGCTTCTCTCCCTCTCGCCATCATGTCCTTCCCTCTGGGGCTCCCTGTCTCCCCCTCCCCTTCCCCTCCACCTTAGTGCTGTCCCAGTTGGGCTGTGGGCTGGACGGGTCTGGGCCCCCGCTGCCTTCTCCAAGGCTTCAGCAGCAGCACCAGCCACAGATCCAAGTAATGCGGCAACATTAACATCCATATACACATATAGAGTTTGTGAGAGCCAAACATTGAGATTAGACACACCTGCCTCCACCAGCTCTCCTTGTTTTTCTTTAGCTTGCAGGCTTTTGTTGTGCTGCACCATAAAGTGTGAGAGAATTAGGTAAACCAGCATTATTACTTATAGGGTTTAGTATTTTCATCAGGTTAATGGATTTTAAAAACAGCTTCCATCCATAGCCTTGATATAATACTGAGATAGTTTTAGTATAAAACTATAAGCCTTATTCTTTTCCTAAAATGAATAAATAATTGTAAGTTTTACATAAAAATCTCCTTTCACATACATTTTGTAGATGCACACCAATCACTCCATATTGTGTTGTATGTTTGGTTACTATGCTGTTTGATAAAGGCCGCAGTAGCCCCAGTACTCCCAGCAACCCACACATCAGAGCTTGTGGCAATTCCAATGGCAACAACTAACAAAGTGTCCGAGTGGGAGGCATGTTCTTGCACAGCCATTTAGCAGCAGGGTCACTGGGAACAGATCGCTGAAAGGTAGCTGACAGCATCGCGACAGAGCGTTTCGGTTGTTCCACCGTAAGCATGAATCTGACTCGTTTAGATTT
>VUQR01006916.1:55155-67519 GCA_015108515.1 Hemichromis elongatus | reverse complement strand
TTTTCATCTTCCCCCCCCCCCCCCCCCCCCCCCCCCCCTTTGGTTTCTAATGTCTCTGTCTTTAAAGTCTAAGTGGAAACATCCTGAACCAGGATAAAGCAGTCACCTGTGCCATTAAGACCAATAAGGCCATAGCGTCTGCCAGAGTTCAGCTCCAGGCTGGTGTCTGCAAGCAGCTCTTGACCATGGAAGGTAAGTGACAGGCTGCTTATATGGACATCAGTGCTGTTAGGGTGGGAGGCAAGAACACCAGTCACTGCCCGGGCCTCAGTTTTCCGCAGCTCAAACTCATCCAGCTCCTTTGTCAAACTTTCAATACCTATACAAATATATATTTAAAAACAAAACAAAACAAAACAAAAAGAAACGAGAAAGCTTCAGTCAGAAAATTTGCCACGGGCTGACAAATCCACTTAGCAATCAGTACTTTTCCTCAGCCTCCCGCTCACCATTACTCTCTGCTCCATTAAGCTGTGACTCTTGTTGTTCACTCTCCTCATTTACTTCTTCAGCTTTCTTGGTGCGCTGGCGAGCTTTGGCAGCCTCCTTCTTCTTTGCTGCCTTCTTCTTAGCCAAGTCAGACGGCATGGTTGTGCAATGCTACATTATAGAAAAAGAAAATCACAGAAATGACATGGATGAAGAAGAAACTAAGACCAAAATAGAATCGCAGTGTGTTAAGAGAATCGTGATCAGATGGTGTTTAAGGGGTTCACAAATTTTCCAATCGGTCTTTGTCTACCAGTTAAATGTCTGAGTATAAATAAGGGCAAAAATGACTAATCGCTTACATAATGAGGCGCCAGGACCAATCTCGGTACACTTGCCGGTTTACCATAATGTTAAAAATGTGCCGGCAATTGAAATCACCGTGTAATGCCAATTTACAGCTGACGTTAAAGGTAGGCTAATATTGAGTATAAAGGCCTAAATTTTTAAGGAGAGCTTAAATGACAGTAATAGCGGTGATAAGGCTCCCTCCTCAAGCCCGCATTTTACTTCCTTTCAGTCCCACCTGCCCGCACGTTGGGTTTTTGCCGTATAACGCTTGATAGCATAGCTTTTAGCAGCCCACATAATCACACTTTATCACCTCACAGTGAACTAACCATAATACATCTCACGGTCTAAGGAGCCTAGAGTGTCAAACATAAATATTAAATAGTAATAGTTTTTAAAAGCCGGCTATTTAGTGCCTTAGCCCCTCAGCTAAGCTAACAACGGTAGCCAGGCCTGAGCAGCTAAAGCTAACTTGACGTAGGGCCCCAAGTCGCTTCGACAAACTCTCAAATCGCCTAACTAGTGCTTACCCCCACATCTGTTTATCTTAAGAAAAGCCAGCTTACGTATCATACAACCGTGGCAGTTCTCATATAGTGTTATTCCCTCTCTTACCTAAATAATGAACCGCTGTTCTCCTGAGCACACCGACAGTCTCGTGTCCACTTTCGCCGGGTGGATGTAGCCGCTCGCCAAACCGCCAGACGGACCATATATGGTCAAAGAGGGCGGTGAAGATAGAAGTTCCCTCCTCTTCTCGTGGGACTGCAGTAAAAATGTCCCTTTACCCATCAACGGAAGCTTAACTTAACTACAAAATTAGCCAATTTATATATTTCTTAGGTAGAACTAAAGAGATGCCTTCTTAGTTGAAAACTGGCACTGATTAATAGGTAGATATTGCATTTTTGAGGTTTTGCCACCATAAAAAGGCTTCTTCCCCCCTCTAATCACCAAGATGCTGTGTTGATACGTATCTAACGCAATCGTGCGTTCATATTATGTGATTTTCTAGGGAAATTTTATTTTTAAGTACTTCTTTCAGTAAGAACATATCTGCCGGTAGCTGCTTAGTTGGGGGGTGATGCTGCGGCAACACTCGGCGGTTGGTGATGAGGTTGAAGAGGGACGCTGTTTCAGGGCTGTCTGTGTGGCACTCGGATTTTTTGAGGAAGTCAGGAAACTGACGAAGATGGGCGACAGTGTGCACGGCTGTGCTTCGTGGCTTTCCCCCCGACATGAGCAGTGAAACATGGGATCTCTTTCTAGTCAGCGTTCGTGGAGATGGATCGTCGTTTGTGTACAGAAACAACGGACTGAACGCTAGCTCGCTAGCTCGGCTCCCTGATGCTTGTTCCTCCGGTGGAAAACGATACTATGGGGTTCATACTTCCGAGTATTCTCGCTTCGGGTTGTCTTTTATGACTACTAACCAGATAAACGGTTAACTTACTAGTTCATCGTCAAGCTGCATTACTTAGCTGACTTTGGCTTCTAGCTAACACCATCCCAAACTAGTTAAGCTAATTAACGTAACGGTTAAAAACGTCAGTAAGGGCTGGAGTAACGTTACACAATTTTTATGACAACGACATTTCTGAGATTTTCTTTTTTTTCTGTTCTTTTAGAAATGTTAACTCGCAATGACTGTTAACCATGCGAAAATATCTGTATGCATTTCTTCTTTCAGATGAACAAAGTGCTTCATTCCGGTAGCTTTACATTTTTGTCATCTTCCGTTGTGACGTTGGATAAAACTACAGTTCTTGAATTTGCCAAACAAAAAAATGTTTTAAAAAGTGCTGTAACATGTAACGTTTAATCTTTTGTTATAGGCTAAGTAGAAACTTCACTACCTCGCTGAAAGGGACTGGGAACAGACTTTTATTTTAAGCCAGTTTTCTGTAATTTTCTGCACTCATTTCGGTTGATTTATTGAAGACGTGTTAACACATGGCAGGAGTGTTGGCACTATCAACGCTCTAGTTTTCTGTTGTTGGGACTTTTTTTTGTGTAATTTTTCCCAGCACAGCCAACATACGTGTAGCCAGGCATGCGTCTCTCCTCATTTTTGGCCCTGTTCAGGCCTGCTTTACCCCTTATCCTGGGGCTGTCTCTTGGATGCAGTCTGAGCCTTTTGATGGTGTCCTGGACCCAAGGAGACACGGAGGACTCCTGTGGAGACGAGCTGAGTAATGGCAGGCGCTTCTTGGCTGGGGGAGAGGGCCGCAGAGATTCAAGAGATGGAGCTGGAGACGCGGACTTTCAGCCACGCATAGTGCCCTATCACAAGGACCCAAACAAGCCGCACAAGAAGGTCCTCAGGTAAGTGCGGGAGGTATGGTCTCTGTTTCCAGGTGTTTAAAGAAGGATCACAGGAAGCCTTGCACGACTTTTAATTTAAAGAAGCTGGAGACAATTTGCACACAGTGCGGATTTGCATTTAGTTAATTCCCCATTTAATAGTCTTACATTTAATTCTGCCCTGTAGTGGTCTCATTGCACTGAGGGGGGTACAGAGAATAGGAGGCCTGTAGATTACAGATTATGCCCCAAATCCCTTCAGAAAACCCACCGATGCAAAAGACTGCATCCGTTTTTGGGTTTTTTTAAATTTCTTATATCTTTTTTATTTATTTTTGCTGACTCTGATAGTCATCCCACAAGGATGATCACGTTTTTTCCGTCTATTCCTTGGAATAATCTCCCAGAGGTGATCCAATTGGCCAGTTTACTGTGGTCTTATAAATGCTTCTTACAGACATATTTTTAAAAGCAGGCCTCTCCCGTGCTTACACTTTTTATTTCTATCCATCCTATCAGTTTATTTCTATATTTACTTTTAACAATTGTCTTATAATTTGGTGTTTTATTTTGTTCTATTTTTTCCCCGTTTTTTCTTGTGACGCACTGTAATAATTATTGTCATTATTTAGCAGGGTCAGTGCATTTTAATTGACATGAATATAAAAATTAATATACAACAAAACATAACATTTCATACTGGGCATAGTTTGAAATAACAGATCTTATTTGCAGTGATTCATTGTTTGGAATGTGTCTCCAACTGATCAGTTATTTTAAAGTTTGCTTCCCTTTGTTGAAAGCAGTTTGTGCAAATGTTGTTTTCCTGTGAGGCACCTCAGAGCCTCTTTTAGTGGTGGCCTAGCTACCAATCCTACTTTCAGTCCTTTGTTTATAAATTAACCCAACTTATGGGTCATTCCATGTCTGCTGGTTGATTTTTAATATTTGCGTTTCATTATTTCTTTCGATAAAGACTGTACTTGTGTAATAATTTGTGCACAACTTGTCTACCAATAAAAATGTGATTTTTTTTTTTTTTTTTCAAAGAAAACCATCACCAATTTTGGATGGGTCAGATATAATAGTACACCTCACATATGAGACACTGTTACAAATTTCATCCTACTGTCATTAAAATTGTTGTTTTTACAGAGACGATGAATTTTCAACCAAATTCAAGCTCTCAGAATTTTATGTCGAACTTTGGCTACACTTTAAAGCTCCTTGTATTAGCAGGACCTAAAAACCTAAATGACATAGCTTAAATGGTTCTCTAAGTATTACTGTGTGTAAATGCCTCCACAGAAAATACTGCTCATAAAAGGCTTAAAAATACCACTGACATCATTGCAAAAAATATATGTTTCATTGAGTGTTGTTTCAGCTTTACAGTGTCCACCGGTTGTTTTGCAAACGTCTTGTATGCTAATATTTACTATTTAATAATATGATTTACAAAGCCATTCCTGAAACTGATGGAGTCAAGGGTGCTTTCCAGTGGTCGCTTTCATCATCTGCACCCATTTGGATATTAACATTTTGGCATACAATAGGTAGAATGTTATTATAAAATTATAATAAAAGGGTTCTGGGTATGGAGCCTTGTGGGACTCCTGTACAACACACAAAAATTTTAAATTTGATAACATCCATTAGTTAAGTATTAATAAAGATTAACAAAGTGCTCTGATTCTCATTCAGATAAAATAACTTGATATCAAATTTCTTCTTTAAACCCAAAAAGACACAGCCTACACAAACATTTCTATCCAATTGTTTTATTTCATAACCACTTAGTATTTGCATCACATTAGTATATTATGATGGAAACAAGTTCATGCTTATGAGCAAATCTGTGGGGACTTTTTTAATGCATTGGTTTTCTTGTTATTTGCTGTAATTGCTCCATCTTTGCCCTCTTTCCTCAGAACACGATACATCCACACTGAACTAGGCATCAGAGAGCGACTCCTGGTGGGCGTGCTCACTTCTCGGGCCACCCTCAACACACTGGCCGTAGCGGTGAACCGCACAGTTGCCCACCATTTCCACCGGACCTTTTTCTTCACAGGCCTGCGCAGCCCCAAGGTGCCTCACGGTATGACTGTGATTGCCCACGGCGACGATCGTCCGGTGTGGCTGATGTATGAGACAGTACGCCACCTCCACCAGCACTATGGCTCAGAATACGACTGGTTCCTGTTAGCCCAGGATGACACGTACATGCAGGCAGATCGACTGTCGGAGCTGGTGGGCCACCTCAGCGCAGGTCAGGACCTGTATATGGGCAGGGCAGAGGAGTTCATCGGTGGTGAGGAGAAGGCACGTTACTGCCACGGAGGCTATGGCTACCTGCTGTCCCGCAGTCTGCTGGCCCGTCTGCAGCCCCATCTCGACACCTGCCGTAATGACATCCTCAGCGTGAGACCTGATGAGTGGCTGGGCCGCTGCATTATCGACTACCTGGGTATGAGTTGCGTGGAAGTGCACCAGGTAAAAACACAGACCCTGAATTCTGTAGTTTAATCAGTAGGAGGATTGTCCGCTATGTTTATATTTATATGTGCATGTTTTTCACAGGAGATGACCTACCGTTATTTTGAGCTTGGGAAAAATGCAGACCCAGAGCGTGAAGATAGCCCAGAGTTCAAAAATGCCTTCACAGTGCATCCTGTGTCTGACCCCAATCTCATGTACCGACTGCACAAACGCTTCAGCCACATTGAGCTAGAATGGACTTACCTGCAGATCCAGCAGCTGCAGGTTTGTAATCCAGGTTTTGTTTTTCACACCTATATACCTTTTTTTTCTGCTTGACTCATCACTTCTTAGTTTAAATTTTGTATACAGTTTGTTCTCCTCTACACCACACCCACTCCAGGACCTGAGCCAGAAATTCCTGACTGAAACAATATTTATATGCCAGAAAACCAAGAGAAGGGATGTGGTGTTGTGCCGAGTATGATCTGCCTGAGAAGCCCTCTTATGTAATTAAAGTAGCTGCTAATGATGGTTCATTAGAGTTGTTTTGACTCGAGGTTAAATATAGCTTACAGCACCACAGAGCTATAAAATAAGTTATGACTTTATTAGACGTGACTTATTCTTCTGGCTAATTTTTGTGTATACTGGTTAAAGCACAAGGAACACTTGTTGTACATACTGTGCAAAAGTTTTAAGCCACCATTATTTTACTTACAGTTTACTACACAAGTGGGAAATACTGCAGCATGCAAACATATATGTAAATACAGTATATAAGGCAAAAACAGAGTTTTTACAATTCTAACAGCTTTTAATGCTTTTAATGCATTGACAGTGTGTTTGGAATCATTGACACTGAAAAATAAAACTGCTGCCAATTACATATTTTCCAAATGATACTGTATGGGGATCAAAATCTGATGGTACTTTTCTGTGTTCATGATTTGATAAGATCTTCAACACCGCTGGCTGAAATGCAGCTCTAAACCATGAGGGAGCCTCCAGCATGTTTTACAGATGAGGGTATACACTCCCTGCTCTCCTGACCTCTCCCATACATTCATACAATGATTTAAACCAAAAAAGGTCAAATTTCGATTCATCACTCCATGAACAGTCTCCACTAGTTTTCAGTCCAGTTACTGTATAATTTGGCATGCATGAGCCTTTTCTCCCTGTTTCCCTTCCTGTAGAATGTATTCTTGTAAGCCACCTTTTTACTGAAGCCATTTTTGAACAGTATGGATCGATCAACTGGGGGGCCAATGCATTTATGCACCTCTCTGAAAATATAGGTTTTCAGCTAATAGTTGTTTGGGAATCACTTTGTTGGTGTAAAAATACAATTTTTATGCCTGTCAAACTGTTTTCTTTGACATTTTTATAGATTCAGCTAAAGAAACTGTGGTTTTGTAACAGGCTGCTAGTAACAAAGTGCCTGAAGATATCATTTAAAATGTTTTTGTTTTTTTCATAAATTGTCATGTGTAGATACATCAGGGATTTAGACCTTGAGTTAGGTGCATTTTTTTTAATGCTGGAGTGATTCATAGGTCAGTGTTAAGTGTTTTTAAAAAAAAAAATAAAAAAAAAAAAACCCACATTCCTTTGAAACAGGTTTGTTCCATGGACTGGATTGAAAACTGGTGAAAAAGTAGCTAGTGTCCAAAGTAAAACATTGAAAGATCTATAGAAAACCGGAGAACTGCTGCTCAATACCACCTTAAATAATGATCTGTTTTTAGTCTGACTCCTTGGAAATAAAATATTAAATATAATATTAAAATATTAAAAAGTGAGCGGTGGTAACAGCCTGTCGCTGAGGATTTTAACCATATCAGGTTACGTCATGAAGCACACTTTTAATTAACATTTATATGATCTGTGTCACCTGTCAGTTATGTTGATTTTCTGTAGTGACGGTTGGGTTGGTTGCTGTGAATTCTTTTCCAGTATGTTCTGCTAATAAAAGAAACACCTTTCTTTTGTATGTTGAAAATTTTTGAAGCTCTTATCACAGCTGCTGTTTGGACATTTGATGGTCTCTTCATTCCATCAGAAACCTTCCTTAGGCCTCAGTCACACAGTTCAGCAACTTCATGGTAACCTGAGCTCACTAGAGGAAAATAAGCAATTGGCAAGGTTGGCTGAGAGTCACTGGGTGACGTCAGTCATAAAGAGATTGGTTTATGGTTGGTTGTTTTGTATTTTTCTACTCTGAAGTTACCCTGTTTAAAATATCTGTAGTACGCTTTATGGTGATGCAGATGAAGACCTCCAGCTGAAAAACCTTCGTCAGATAATAAAGTTGTTTTTTTATATGCTGTAAGTTTAGCTACAACTTTAACCAGTGCAGGCTTTATGCTTTTCTCCTGCATTTTGGCCGTAGATGACGTTGTGCCAGACACCTGATGCATTTCTAATTTTTGTTTGCACTCATCAGATGCAGATCAGTAACCTGAGTGACCTGACACCAGAGGGCAAGGCTGGAGTCACTTGGCCGATAGGAATCAACCCTCCCTTCAAACCCAGGACGCGTTTTGAGGTCATAAACTGGGAGTACTTTACGGAAGAGCACATTTACTCCTGCGTAGACGGCTCCCCTAAATGTGAGTTGAGAGGTGTCAACCGTGCCGACGTCAACACAATTCTAGAGATTGCGGTTGAGCGTCTCAATGAGCGCTACCAGCCGCAGCTACGGTTCCGCAAGAGGCGTCTGCTTAACGGGTACCGTCGCTTTGATCCCACACGTGGTATGGAGTACATACTGGACCTCGCGCTGGAGGCCTACACTCAGAAAGGCCACAGCCAGGTCATTGCCAAACGAGTCAACCTGCTGCGACCTCTAAGCTCAGTTGAGATTATCCCCATGCCTTATGTGACGGAGGCAACACGGGTGCAGGTCATCCTGCCTGTCACCGCCCAGGATCAAGACTATGTTGGGAACTTCCTGGACATGTATGTGATGAACACTCTGGACACCCATGACAATGTTTTACTCACGTTCTTGTTCATTTATGATCCTTTCGATGCGCAGAGAGTCAGTCAGACTGATGTATTTGCCGGTGTCAAGGCTATGATCGGGGAAGTGGAGAAACGCTACGGAGATGTGAAGATCCCCTGGATCAGTGTGAAGACTGAGGTGCCCTCACAGGTCAAGCTAATGGACATCATCTCCAAGAAGCACCCGGTGGACACGCTGTTTTTCCTAGCCAGCGTTTGGACAGAGGTCAATGCTGACTTCTTGAACCGCTGCAGAATGAATGCCATTAGCAACTGGCAAGTCTTCTTCCCCATCCACTTCCAGGAGTACAACCCCGCTGTCCTCTACCGTGACCAGCAGCCCTCTGCTGCCTCCTCCTCCGCTGCTTCGGATTCGCTGCGCGACGGCCACTTTGACCGGCACGTCTTCGATGAGGCCTGTTTTTACAATGCCGACTACATGACCGCACGGACGAAGATGGCTGCCGACATCCTGGATAACGAGGAGCTCCTGGAAAGCATGGACGTGTATGACATCTTTGTCCGTTACTCGGGCCTGCATGTGTTCAGAGCAGTAGAACCGGCGCTGATTCAGAAATATGTGCGGCGGATGTGCAATCCCCGCTTCAGCGAGGACATCTACCACCGCTGTGTCCTCAGCAACCTGGAGGGTCTGGGGTCACGCTCGCATCTAGCCATGGCTCTGTTTGAGCAAGAGCAGGCCAACAGCACGTAGAGCACATAGAGCCAGGACTGAAGGAAACTGAATGTGATTTTTCTTTTTTCTTTTTTTAAACGTGGTACTTTTTGCATCCACACACTGAAATTCTCACCCCCGAACAACGTGGAAAGAAGTCAGGACTGTTTTTTTAACACTTCAGCTGTCTTGTCCAGACCTGTTGAACCATTACTGATGTTAACGTCACTTTAAGAAGCCGTTACTTGTATTCCGGTCGAACAACAATATTTATAGCCCCCCCTTTTCTTCTTTCTTTTTTTTTAAAGACAATAATAAACGAACAAAAGCCTTCATTGTCAGAAATGAATAAAAGGGAAAAAAACTTGAGCCATAAGTCTTCCTTTTGTGAGGATGTTTTAAGTAATATTGAAACAAGCTGCCTTTTCTTTAAACTGTGTTCTCTTTAAGAGGTATTAAAGAGTCAGACTTCTGCTCAGAGTTGGTGCTTCATTTATTCAAGCTCACAGTGTAAAAGGCTCGGTCTCATTAGACAAAAGGCAACTGTTTATAGGATCTGTGCCCAATGTGCTTGAACAGCTATTCCTGGAGGTATCTGTTGTCTGCTTGGCAGAGCTGAAGAAAAGCCAGAAAAGATTCTGTGGTCAGTAAAGATGGTGCTCACATTCACAATAACGCATGCTGTAGTGTTCTCAGTTTTCCCAAAAGCTGTGCTGCAGAAAGCCCCAGAGGCAGTGAACAGTTTGTTCCAAAGCTGCCAGCCCCGCCTCGTCTCCTCGCATTAAGTCTGAATCTCCACCCCTGCCCGGGCCTCCTTGAGTTTTGGCAAGTATTCTGCATGCACGTCTTTTTATTTTTTTGGGGGGGGGGGTGAACTCAGTGCCCGGAGGGAGGTTCGGGGTCTGCAGCGGCTGAGGTGGTTAACCTTGACATGGCAGTGGTTAAACGGGCTGAAAGGCTTACTTCACTCACCTTTCTCCTGTCGGCTCGGGAGAACAGAGGAGCAGCAGAGTGAAAGGAGCTCTTTCTGACACGGGAGCAGAGCTGCAGCCAGCATTACAGCGACTGCTGTAGCTCCCCGTTGGAAGCGCCTCCACCTGCTTCCTCATGGTGAGGCCAGTGAACAATAAAATGCCTGTGTGCCACCTCTGAGAAGTGCCTGGCTCATGGAAGAAATGAAACCCACCAATGAGGCGGAGCACAAAGCCAGAGTGTACTGCAGGGCCGACCGTTACCCCCTTTATTCTTCAGCTAATGGGAGAAACTTAAAAAGGCCTTTGAGAGTTCACAGAGATTGGACTCCCTGTGATTCATACAATACAGAATTACTCTGCTATTCACTGAGACAGTCTTAAAAGGACCCTTCACTATAACATCTCCTCTGCTCCATAGTGAGAGTTCTTTCCATTTTAGATGTATCACCTGTAGAAATGTCAGTCTTTTGTTGAATATAATACAACTTAATGGCACTCACCTTGAGTTGCTCAAAGGGCCAAAAATTACATTTAAATAAGTCAGCAGCTAAACCCGATCATTGATAAGCCACAAACTGCAGGCAGTTTCTTCCTCTACAAGCTGGGAAATTAATATAATTTTAAATTCTGGTGAAATTTGCTCTTCTGCTCATCATTAATGTAGTCACATCCTTGCTCACCAGGCTGCGACAGCTTTGCTTCACTTCATATTTATCCATGAGGTTTTTTATTTTAATAAAAATTAAAGTTCAAAGAAAGTCAATTTGATTAAAAGGCAAGTTTTGTCTTTTATACAAACTTTGTGCCTAATCACCTTTTCCTGATGTTTACCTCTAGGAGTCGCCACAGCAGATCTTCTGCCTCCATCTCACTCTACCCCCCAGCTCTCTCCATGTACTCCTTCACTAGATCCATCAACCTTCTCTGTGATCTTCCTCTTTTCGTCCAGCTTGATACCTCCATATTCAACATCCCTCCTCTCCAGATGCCTAAAGCATCTCAGCCTTTTTCTCCAAACCACTCAGTCTGAGCTGTCCCTCTGATGGTAACTATTTCTAATCCTGTCACTTCCGGTTATTCTCAGTGAAACTATTAAAGCCACCACACGTTCTTTAAAGCGTTATTTGGTTAACGTAAGAATAAAAGTTGGAATCAAATTAAGGAATGAATCCCTTTGTGACAAGTGAGACGGCAAAACATCTGCGACTCTCACAGCGACAAACCAACCAATCCAATCCTGTGAAACACTGTCAACTGAAACTGGTTTCATGTCTATGTAACAATATCATGTTGTGTAGTAAAAGCTGGTTTTGAGTTTCTACACAGTGCAATCAATAGGGTTTCGCTTATCTTTGAGCCGAGGCTAAAACGTTGCAGGTGGACCACAGAAATGTTTATGACCACAGTGTACCCATCTTCTGATGTCACAAAGCTCAGATCATCTCAAACTGGTTTCTTGAACATGCCAATGAGTTCACTGCACTCAAATGAGCTCCAGTCACCAGATCAGGGACGTGGTGGGGACGGGAGATTCTGATCGGGGTAAACGAGGACCAAAATCTCTGAGGAATGTTTCTAGCACCTTTCAACCTTCAGTGTGGAGTTTCCCTGTTCTCCTTATACTCCTGCTTCCTACTTCAGGACAAAGACATGCGTGTTAGGTTAACTGTTAACTGAGTGTGAATGAAATTGCAAAAAAAAAAAGACACATTAGATCACGTGTCATTTACAAACTTTGGCAAGCGCTTCTTTATTTACATCCAGGCTGTCTCGCAGTGTCACAGCTGATTTCCCTTTTTTTTTTTTTTCTGTAGTATGTAATCACCAAACAAGTTTTGCTCTATACAGATATACAGCATTATGTTAACCTTCCTGTCGGCGACCCTCTGACAACAGTGTAAACAGAGAAAAAGAGCAGCTCCCGCTTTTCGGGAACACATGCACGGATCGAGACAAACATGTCAACAGTACGCCAGGGTTTAGTGACAGAAGACACAGTAGTTTGTTAACACTTTTATCAGACGCTGCTTGAAGCCGAGGAGCTGCAGCTCGTAGATTCCTCCACAAGAGGGTGCTAGTGCACAACAACGCGAAGGCCTCGGCCATCCGTACAAAGAAAAACAAAATCATAATAATAATA